>CAEGAF010067417.1:0-109318 GCA_903067075.1 Micropoecilia bifurca | reverse complement strand
CGTGAAGGAAAGACGAGAACAGCTGGACAGACAGGCTGAGAAATGAGATGCAGGTGATCGGTATCGGTAACAGAGCCTATGATCGGCCGATCCCGATAATCACCGATTTCACGAAAATCGGCCGATTATGATCGGTGACCGATCGATCGGCGCACCTCTAGTTTAAAGGTTTCATTTATAGAGAAAAAAAGCTAGACAAATTAACCCGGTGAACTGAAAAATGTAATTGCCCCTTAAACTGTTTTGAGTCACCAACTGCAGGTAATAAGTTCAACCAAACATTCGCAATCACTGGCAAGGAGTCTATTTAAAGATCAAATTAATTTCTGAACTTTGACTAGGGCCTCAATTTTATGCTAGTTTCCTTTTTTTTCAGTGATTCAAAGGTCTAGTTTGGTCAAATTGGGTCATTAGCTCACTGCATATCCCAAAGCATGTGCATAAGGTCACATGGACTCATTGTTGGGCATTCTGATTGAGGATTTTCTAGTGGAGAGCAGACTTCATGGATCCATCAATTACAACAGGTTATTCACATTCCAAAGCAGAAAATTGGCCCAAGGTCATCATGCTACCACCAATATAACTGTGGTGGTGTGAGTGTGGATAATCACATATAGGCGCGTATTAATTCAAATAGTCTTTCTCTTAACGAATGAAACTTTGTTTTGGTTATCTTAATTCTCTCTTTGAAGAAAACAGCAGAATCTGAGTGTTTACACGGTCCAAAAGTGCGTCTGGGCATCCAGACATTGGCTGTTCTCAGTGCCGTTGCAGAAAGGCAAATAAATAATCAGTCAGCTGTGCTCTTGAATCAGCTGGTTAAAACACGGGCACGGCAAACAAGTGAAGCAGACTTTGAAAATAGCTCTTAGCAGGAGCAGTGCAGAAAGACGCGAGCATGTTTGTGCCAGGGCGGGGAGCAGCCATGCAACAGCCACTGGCATGCCACGAAGAGAGCGTCACAAGAAAGCAGGCCGATTATCTTTGATTGTAGCTCTAAACATTTTGTGATTCATCCTGCTTCTTAGATCATCCCTGCCAAATGTCTCATTAATGGTGATGGAAATTTGAAATGAGGCTTTAAATTAATATTTCATACACTGCCATTGTGTATAAGGGGAGAATCTTCCTGTCGCAAAGCCAGTGCATTTTCAGTCACAGCAATGTTTTCCAATGCAACTGCATCAAATTTTTTTCTTGGGTTAATGAAACTCTGAACTGCATGGAAGCAATTTTATTCTGCTACTGGTTGTGTTGTGGATATTCTCCAAAGCAAAAATATGCATTGGTGATGATGTATGATAATTAATTTTGTTATGTCTTTTGAAATGCAAATGGTAAGGCCTTTGAGCCTTGGTTGCAAAGTCTACATTATTTGCATTCTATATGGAAAATTATACACAGAAAACAGCCTCAAATGATAGTTTGACTGTAAAGATGCTGCAGGGAAAGGTGTGGGCTTAGCAGGATTGTGGAAGATGTTTTTCTTCTTTCTTTTTTTTTGCTAAAAAAAACTACAAACATCTGACGTATGTCTACAACTAAGAACAAATATGTCTGAGATTAACTTTTGTTTTCCAAAGATAGAAGGGAGATGTCAGATTTTTGGGGATGAAAACGTTCCACCTAATATTTCACGGCTGAATAAAGAGATATAAAAGTAGCAGATGGGTGTTTGGATAAAAAAAATAAAAATCAAAATCTCATCAAACAGACGGACTTTCACCCTTGAGACACAAATGCCTCATCACAGTGAGATAGATTATATATCTGAACACACACACACTCGTACAAATGTGCACAATTGCCTGCATAGACATATATCCAGATGGTCATATACCTCTTGGGATGTTCAATTTCTGTCATTTCAACGGATCTGGGCATTTGCCTAATGGCTAAGATGCCATAAAAACTCACTCAGCATAGAGGAAAATGTATTCATTAACACCAGATGAGCCCTGAAATATTGTAGTCCTGAATTAGCAAAATTAGACATTTGGATATAAAACCTGTGAGTAGAATCCTGAGATAAGATCAAATTTGTAAAAGTTCCTAAATTAACTGTTTAGGTCATAGATGTATTTTTTTAAAAAGAGACAATAAAAGTAGAAAGTGAGGGAATGCAGCACATTCAAATCTGTAAAACTGTGTCAAGTCTTTGCCACCCAACCCTTGAATATGAGCACCCGCTTTCCCACCCTGGAGCTGACTGACACACAGGATCAGCCTGAACATCAGTCAGGAGAGCTCTCCACCTCCCATCAGCCTCACATAGCCATATGATTTACCACATGGTTGCATTCTAAATCGCTCACCAAGTACAAGCCGAATTCAACCTCATGATATTTGTAAATCGGTTGCGCTCGGTTGAAACGTTGCTCTAGCATTTCACGTCTAACTGCATCCTGCCTTACCTGTTAAATGACAAACCTCTTTGAGTCAGACTCTCGATCTGAGCTCAATCTGGAAAGTTCACCTCTAAAACCCTTCTTTAATTTCCTTCAGTTGAACATGCAAGTCAATAGTCTCTTTTTAACTTCTTTTTTTCTGTTTGTTGTGTCACTCATTCATTTGTATCATCTTCTCAGTGTCTTGCTTGTATTTCTCAGTGCATGCGTATGCAGCTGCATGAAGGAATTTAAATCGTACTCACACTAACAATCCTTTCTGAAGTGCCCCCTCTGGAGACGGTTGTCCCATTGAGTCCCACAAGAGAAGGCAGAGTCTGAGACATCCAGTTGGTCACCATGGCCATAGTGCTGAGCACCGCTCCGATCTTGAGCATGGGAACAGTCATTTTTGTCTTCCTGTGGGGCCCGGCACAAACAGCCTGCCAGCCAGCCCTGCCCTGCCCTAGCCTAGACCTCAGATCCAGTCAACCCACACTCCCCTCCACCTCTGCTGCAAACAGCTTGGGGGACGGTAACGAGCCAGTCAGCCTCTGCCCAGGTTAAACGACAGCAAATCCCTCAGAATAAGTTAAGCACTACTATCTGGTTTACACACACATCCCGGCTCATTGAAACAGACGAGGCAGACACCGGTCAGAGAAGAGCAGTTCACATCCAACACCATCACATTGAGAGCCTTTCCTCTCAGAGTGTCTGCCTCAGCTTTCCCTCCCACTTTCTCTCTCTCTCCACCCTCTCTCTTCCTCAAGATGCAGAGCTGCGCATTGGCTGCCTCTCCATCTCATCCCCTCCCGATCAGCCTCTGCTCTGCTTTTGCATGCGTGTATCCAGTCTTTCCCTTCCCTCTCTTTTTCCTCTGACATTTGGCTGTTGTTTTATGACTCACGTCTTGGCGTGTGTGTATGTGCATGCTTGCATATGCGTGTCTGTAGATTGGAGAGAGACTGATTTCGGAGCGCTGATGTGCTCTCTATGCTATGTGACATGTGGGCGCCCAGGGCATCTAAGTGCCATCCTTTTCACAGTAGACTGTCCTGCAGTCTAATTACCCCGTCTGTGCAGAATGAAGGATACAGTGTGATATATATGAAAGTTGAACAGCTGGTTTGGCATGGTATTAAAAATGGGAGAGATCCAGGTGCTTCTGCCTACTGCTGCCTGTGACAGCTCATCTGTCTTTTGTGCTTCATGACAGTCTAGACGAGCCTGCAGTCGGTACAGTCAGTGCCTGTACCATAATCATAATCATATTCCATCCATTCACTTTACACCCTTGCTCTGCTATGTCGTGAGGAAATTAGACAGCCTTATTCACTCACAAGTCAGTATTTTCACAGTGTGAAAGTGCACTTGAATTTTTTTTTTTTTATCAATGAAAAGGAATCAGATTGAAGTGTAAAAATCTACCATGAATCCAAACGTATGCATAGGTTTCAGAATGATATATGCACTCTGTTGGACTCCCAAACAAACCAGCATGACTTTGTTACAACCAGTTTCTCAGTTCTTGTGTTTGACTGTATAGGTGCAGTTCAGGCACATTATAAATTATATGTCTACCTTGTACATGGTAATGGCCACTTTTGAGACTGACACTTAAAAGTTTCTTTTGGCTTAAATCAGGAAAGAAATCAGATTTGTTTTTGAAGTTTACACTGAGAGGAAATTTGAAATGAGAAGGAAGACAAATGGGAAACGTGTGTTTCAAATATCTGGAGGTCTTTTCCTAAGCAAGATCCTTGGACAGGACTCTTTCCCCTGGCTGTGTCATTTTATGCTACCTAGACATTCGCACATAATGATGACAAAATGCTAAGACAAAAGCAGCAGGTCAGCTTGTTCTCTTGCTTTCTGCAGGGCCTGCTGACTTATTCACTTTGTCAGTCATGGGTGGGCAGAAAGCGTTGTGGAGTGACTGATATGGGTTCCTCTGTCTGAGCAGAGAAACCCTTTGGTACTCAAAGTGGAAACTCAGCTCACCTTCTTGCTTCGGCAGAATGCTTTTCTATTTTTGCTTCAACACTGCCCCCCAGTGGTCGGCAACAGTATTGCAAAAAAAAAAAACATTTGCGATGACTGCTGCCTTTAGTTGAGCGAGAAATAATCTTTTCAAGAGACAGATCTCTCACTTTACAAAAATACTGCAGAAAAGCTTGGAGGGGGACAATTTAGAGACGGTAAAAAAATTGTAATAGAACTTCAAGTGGGAACAGAAGAGTTATAATTGTGATGAAAATCACAACAAAATATCAAATCATATAGCATTTTTGATGGGATTTGTTGAATTAAACCTGTTTCCAAGTACAATCTCATGGAAAAACTATTTTCCCACTTGCCTATGTCTTGCAGACTTTGTATTTTGTCATCTTATATAGTTTTCCAGACCATCAGGCAAAATTTAATATCAGACTCTTTCAATTGAAGATTGTATTTATTAAGGGAAGAAACAACCTGGCCAATGACAGATACCTAATTAGATATAGGTATACATTTAAATCTAATCCTTGTTAAATCTGGAATTATATTTCAGTGTCACTAATTGTACCCCAGTCTGATTGATACTTGAACAGCATCAAAAATGAGCTTGAGCAGAACCTGTCCTACAGCAAGAGGGTAGCCTAAATATTTTTAAAAGCAGCACCATGTTGTGGTCTAACAGGCAATAAATGTGTGTATGTGCATCCCCTTTTGTCAGGCATAAAACCTATACAGCATTTCAGGAAAGGCCTTTTCAGCGTAGGTCAAATATAGTGGAGTGGTGTGATAGTCTTGGGACGATTTGCATAACAAGGGAAAAATTATTTCTGCTGTTTACGAGAAAACACCGAAGGAAAAATATTCAGCAACCAGTTTGGGATCTAAAGTTCAGCTAAGGTTAAAGAGTCAACGTACCCGGAACGGCATTGTTCCTGTCAAATCTCACAAAAGTCTTGAAGACCCAGCTCTTCAGAGAGCATCTCCCACTGGAGCCTGCTGCCACCTCCTCTGCACTTCTGTCAATGCCAGCATGCTGGTTAATCTCTAACAACTCAACGAGAAAATGTTGCTAGATTTCAAGAAAAAGATCCTAAAAGTGTTGCAGATCCTCACTGGTTGTATTCCAGCTTTGTAGTTTATTTTTTTATTTGATTTGATTTTTACCTGCATTCCTCTGCTGTCATTTGAAACGTTGCTTTGGATAAAATATTCTGTCAAATGCATAAACGTAAACATAAGGTTGAAAGCAGATGTTGCAGTCATGACCAGATTTAAGGGGGCACAATAACTTTTTCATATAGGTCAGACTATGAGAAGTAAAGACTGGATTTACTTCAGCTCACTTGCTTGCTGTCATCTACGTCTAAGAATGAAATGTGTATAATTATCTGAAACATTTAAGTTTGATTTTAAAAAAGCAAAGAGAGAATAAAAAAATTTACAACCTACCATAGAGGGTTTTGGTTTAAAAGTCTTGACTTCAGTTATTTTTCTTTACCCAGCGTATAAAAAGAATGTAGTAATGGTCTTTTAATTTCACTGGGTGGCAGCAAAGATTTACATATGGATGAAAACTTCCTTAAACATTGAATCTGGGATTTTGACAAACTTGGTCGGCTTTGACCATAGAAACTCAGTCTGGCTGCTGCTCATTATTGATCAGAGACCTTCAACACTGTCTAGACTTGTGCTTATATTAACTGATTTACACCAGGTGCATAGAATAATGAAATTTATCTTTATAGCTACCATTTAGTAGAACCCTAAACAGTAATCTGTTCTTTATATAAAAAACAAGCACTGAAATGAATTATTCATCAGTTTTCACAATTTGCTGTTTGACGTAAGCAGAACAGCTCTCCCAAATTCTTAGTAAAATGTTAGTACTGACATTTTCATAGTCAGAATAAGCCAAATTGCATGATTACACTCAGACTTTAAAATGGATAAATCATATTTGAACATTTCTAGTATTTAGAAAAAAAAGGGACAAACCGGAAAAGAAAAGAAACTATTCATTATAAGTGATGTGAGCTTTCACAAGTACTACTTTATTGTCATTTTAAAGTCAATTACTCTTTTTTTTCCTGTCTAGGGCTGTTGGCCTCTTTAAAATTCCCTTCACATAGTGCAGGTCAAATGTCATCTCCTTCAGACTGATAGACAAAAGAAAGGATGAGCGTAATGAAAGTATGATGAGGACAATCTGTCATAACTCAAGGAATTCAAGGCTCTGCCCATCGACTGATTAATCAGAGTCTGCTGGCAGAACACACCATCATTAGATACCAGTCATAGAAGGAGCTAGTCATTTAACCTGAATTCAGTTAATACGTTTTGATTAATCTTCCCAGCCAATCCGTTTTTCAGCCTCGCTTTAATAATTGGCCATCTAAATTTTCTCTGCTACACTGCATTTTCAATGAGCTCCATTTTTTTTCTCTTTTGCTTTGTTCTCCTCAATTATTATTATTATTTTTTAAAATTACTTTCCCTTCCTGCCTGCATAGAACATTTTTTGACACGGTTCCTGGAGCAATGACAATAATATCACCAGCATTTTGCTTCCTTTCTATTAACATCTTTGTTGATCACTTCTGCTCATATTCTTCTACACATTATTTAACTTTGTAGCCTCATGGTTATACAGGAATTTGCATCACACATAATTTTACATGCATCTTTATATTTCCGTGTAATGCAGCTGTTTAGTGCTTTGACGTTCTGTGAGCAAGCATAGTTGTGTTTTACTATATGTACATCTAAAAATGTCTGATTTGCTCATTGCCTGGGGTGTGCTCTGCAAAGGACATTTTTAATCAGTTCAAATGGGGAAAATGCCCACCAACCACAGAAAAGGCAGCATTTGTGCACACCCATGGATGGCAGTAGAGCACTGCAGAGCCCTGAGGCCACAGGAACAAGCTCTGGGTGGGAAAGCAATACTCGGTAGCAGAAAATACCAAGCACTCACCACATTGTCACTGGGCACAAAGGCACAACCGTCTACAAATTTAAAGCTATAATAAAGTAGCAAATTACACCTCAGCTAATAACAGAAGTTAGCCTGACACTGATTTTTATTACAATAGAGGAAGAAATGCCATAAAAACACAAGGAGTGTGTCGGCGCTGGAAGAAGCCGCAGTCGTCTTGTATTTTTCTGAGTCATGATTAATTAATTAGCTGATGGACAAGGAGGCCCATGGCCTTCTAAATGCATTAAGATCAAAACCGTCCTAAACAAAGTGTGACCTCATTTCCATGGCAACTATTTAAATGGCATAAATAAACTGCGTTCTCAGGTTCAGATCAGAAGACACAATGGCGCTTTGAGCATGGAGTGTTGAATCTATTAATGGCTCCCGTGGGCCTTAAACTGAAGAAACTCATTTGAACCCTCAGAGTCCACAGACAGTGAGGCCACAGAAGGACTATAACGTAATCAATGGATGCATGAATAATGAAGGGAGAACACATCCCTGCTAGATTATTCAGCTGTGTGCAATTACCACGAATGAGGTATGTCTCTCACACTCGGAGCCCAGAGGTGACTGACAGTATTTGACACACGACATTGTGATTGAGGCTCGCAGATTAAATGTTAGAATTTCTTTATGTAAGGTTAAATACCGTCAAATATTTTGAACGTTTCTGTGGCAGAAAAAGTCATTGGGCTTTAAAAAAAAAAAAGAAGTGATGTTTATGTGTCTGAGTTTGTGTGTGTGTGTGTGTGTGTGTGTTTGTAGCATCAATACTTGGAAATCATTGCTCTCTCTCCCTCCACTGAGCTGTGAAATGTCTACAGCAGTCTCTAATGGTGGCTACCACAGTGTTGTGTGAGTGACCTGAGTTGGACCGAGCTATGCATGTCATGGCGCCTTGATCAATATGGAAAAACAACAAAAAAAGGAACTTGGATACTAGAAACAAAGAGTGCTTATCTGCTGTTAGTGTTTCACACGTAAAACTTGTTCCTTCCTGTTGGAAGGGGATGTAAAAGAATCGATGCTTAAGAATGCATCAGCTATAACGACTGCAGCACATTGTATCCTGAACACAATAAGACACATTCACAGCATGCCATAAATGTCTAGATCCAACTCTTCTGTTCTCTCATAAAATGTTCAAATGCAGTTTGCAGGTCATATTTCTTTGCATAAAGATTAACAACAAGTTTTATTATGAATAAATAACATTTTCCTGCAGAGATCCTTTGTGCCTAAAAATAATGTCTTTGCAGCAGTCTCACGGCAAATGACATTTTATATTAAAAAGGCAAAAACTGCAAAACATTCACATTCATTGAATGTATTTACCCAACAAAACAGATATGAAAAGTCAGTTCAGTCCATAGAAAAACATACGGAGTATATTCCCTATTCATACAAAAGCTGATTACTCTTGATTGCTCCCTTGATTACAATCTCATCACTTCATGGCAACTTATACAGTATTATTTGTGGAATATTTTGTATGACACACTGCACATGTTTCAGTCTCGAATAGCTTAATCAGACATCAAGCAAGGCACCACATCACGCCTCAGGCTCGCCATAGAAAAAAAAAAAAAACCCGATCGAAGCAATACAAAAGTTCTGCATGCACCAATCAGCTGCCATGCATTCTGCAGCACAGCACGGCTTCACATTCTGCTCCCTTATCGTGTCAGAAGCGCCAGCTAAATACAACTCGCTGCAGCTCCTCTTGAGACATGTATGCATGGCTCAATTGCCATCACAATGGGAGATAAAGGGATGCGGAGATGTATTTGGCTCCACATACATAATTACCATAATCTCTCTCTGTCTTCATGATGACCTGAAAAAGTCACCAATTTCCGTACACAAAAAATAAGCCGGTGCCACTTTGTGACCTTTTGTTCCCACCCAGCTAATCAAACGTTCTCCTTATTACACAGGCAAAGCTATTTCTGTAAATGTAATAATTACTGACAGGAAAAGAAAAAAAAGTAGATAAAGCTCCAGGACAGATTTATAATTTCTTTAAAATGCAGAATTTTAGGGTGCTGGTCAGAGTAAGTTCATTTTCATCCATATCCTTCCCTCATTATTTACTGTTTTGACAACATCGATATTAATCACTGGGGCTTCAGTCTCAGAAAACACACAAAGCTCAGGTGAAAGGCTGCACTTTACGATGCATAAAGCTGGGAACAGTTTTATAGGAAAGTCAGTTTTAAAAAAAAAGTTTTATTATTATTTTCTATTTCTATTATTTTCATGTCTGATTATTGCTGCTCAAAAACTGCTTTGGTTCAGTTTGTAACACTGCATCTGGATTGTTGTTGGGTGTATTGATACACGATGGGGAAAGAAAAAAACTCACTGTTGACAGTCACAGTCTGATCATGGTGACAGGTCACACAGGAAAAAACAAGTCAAAAAATAACACTATTTACGAGTGACGATTCTGAAGGAGACTACGATGTTCATGAGAGGCAGAGAGATAGACAGCGAGGGCATCTAAAAAAAGCATGAACGTTGTATTTGAAACTCCCCGAGGTGATGAGTTTACATCTTGTCTGTTTTCTGCCATGTCTGCAACAGCAATACTAACAGGAGCGGAGAGGAGTGGCGAGATCCTGCCAATTACAGTCTGCTGCACAAAGGGTTTGCAGCATAATGCTATTTGCTGCAAATGGTCAGGGGAAAACAATGACAAGAAGCCATCAGCTACAAGCCGAACATTAGTAATGAGGGGACAGAACCAGCCTGCAGTGTCCAGCCTCGCCGCCGTGGCTTTACACTGTAACCTCCATTTGCATCCTCTGTCTGCAGGTCATTAATGCTCAGAGAAGCAGGAACATTTAATTAGGGAGACATTATTAGTGCAACACAAGCACAGTGTGCAGTGTAAAGAAATCCCAAAACAGCCCCTAACTGAATATTACATTTACAGCCAAATTGAGTTTTGGGAAAAATTGTTAACAGAAACTTTTAGATAGACAAATGAGCATGTCACTGTGTGCTTTTCTCGGGTCTTGCAACATTCGCGAAAAGGGAAGGTTATTTGGAACAAATCAACAGCCTCGTATTACCGTGTCTTTTCTCTACATCCTCCACACGAGCTTCTGATTTAAGCACCGTAATCTGCCAAGTCTGTGTCAGAAATGTGGAGCAACTGATCCATTCAGTCATTATGAAGGCAAACAGAGAGAAAAGTATTAACAAACTGGAGCAAATTGGTATAGAGAGGAGAAATGAGAGGTTTCATATGAACGTTGGCTGGTGTGGAATCAGCCAAGTGTGAGATGAGAAGTGCTCTGATTGAGAAAGTGGTAGTGGGAGGCAGATAGAGAGGCTGTCATGGTAAAGAGTGGGCCTTAGAGTCCTGCTTTACATTAATGATAGTTGTGCTGGATAACAAAAAGGAATTTGTTACGGATTAATGTACCATCAAGCAGGTGCAAAGTATCGAATTGTAAAATGTAAACATACTTTTCTGCAATAATCTTTATTCAGTTTTCCAATAAACATACAAAGAGATTGCTCTGTTTATTATTATTATTATTATTTTTTAAATGTGGCAACAACAACACGCCTGCCCTGCACACTAGACACTACACACACCCACAGTGCTTAATGATGATGTTTGGGACTGCATGGATATGAAGATCAGTCACAATATCAGAAAGGTCATTCCTCATATTAATATTCCATTCAGTAAAGAGAATGATGAAGGATTTTGTACCTTTCATAGACACTCATATTAAAGTGCTTAATTTCAGATTTTCATGCAGCTGCCGTTTTTCCTCTGGGAAAATATTGCCGGCTGTTGCTCTGCCTTTCGTAAAACAGTTCAACAATCTATAAGGAAACATTCAACCTGTTTTGTGTGGAAAATAATTGTAATAGAAAATACCTCATCCCACTGGAGATAAGCACTTTTTCCAGCTCCTCTGCTGGGAAAAAGTGAATATGGATGAAGGATGAATGGATAAAATACCCTGCAATAATGAGCAAACGGGAAGCACAATCTTTTTAACACACGCAAGATGCAGTTCCACACAAGTGTGTTGAAATAATAAGGAAATGCTGCGGATCTTGAAGTGTAAACATTTTATTGGTCTCTGTTTGGCAATAAAAAAAATCCCCAAAGAATCTAGCTGTATGTATATATGCACACAAATCAGTTTTGTTTTGAAATGGATCCTAAGCTACACTTTTAATGGTCTTGGTGTGGGATGTTTTTGATGAGATCAGGACAGATTTATTGATGGCAAGAGATATTGATCTATTCTATATCGTACCGAGGAGAAAAATGTGCCTGACAAGTAAGAGGTGCTCTTATAAAGGATCCCGCAACAACTTATTGCAGAGCTGCTCCTCTTGTTGAGAAGAGCAGGAATTGAAAACAGGGAAGGAGAGGGCGCATTGCCAAAGGCAATAAGGCTTAAGGAGAGCAAGTAATCCTGAATACCTACTCATCACTTTGCCCATAGTGTAGCTGAAACACGCAGGTCTGCTACTCAAAAATACAGCAGTGTTTGATCTCATGGGAGAGTTAAAAAAATTTAAAAAAGAAGCAAAGTCTTCAACCTGTTCACCTTCTTATGCAACATGGCGTATACACATAAATATCTCATTCTTCATCCTCAAACACACAAACACAATAAACAAGTGAAGATTCAAGTCATCATAGCAGCAGGTTTTTATCAGAGCATGACGTCTTGCTTAGTCGCCCCCCCCACCTCCTTTCCTCCGCCTCCTTCTCTTCTGACAAAGATGCCACTCTAGATCATTTCCCTCTCACGTCGCGTCTGTCAACACTAGTCCTTTATTCCTGCTGCTTCCAGTGTCTCTGTCGGCCGAGCGACAGGATGCACATGCCACTGTTTTGTCATGGCTGTATTGATTAAGCGATGTAGAGCTAATTAAAGACAATCTGCAAGGAGTGTCGCTGCCAGTGAGCGGAACAAAATCAGTGACGGAGTGATGGGCCTCTAATTATTATTCTCCTTCTGGTTTGGATAGGGCAGATAATTTCCCTGCAGGCACAGATGTGAAGCTCTTTCTTAGTGTTTCTCCTCTTTTATGCCTTCCTGCTATCTCCCGTTTTCATTTCCACAAACTCTACACCACCTCTTCCTCTGTCTCTCTCCCACGCACTCCCGGATATGCTGTCATCTTCAGCCACTCCAATAACCACTAATTTGAACCCAGTTCATATCCTCTCACTTTATCCTGTCACTGCCCACCTACACTGAACACCACAGAAAGGAACGCTCATAGCATCTGTCAGCACAGCGTCTGCTGCGTCCTGGAATGTGCTGTTGACGTGTGACTAAATAAGTTTAGCATAAAGTGTTCTCATTTCCACATCTTAGTGATACATTTAAACTCTTCTTAATGTTCAAAGCTGTGTTTGATCCTGGACGTAGAGCAGAATTAACATTTTTTTTTAGCTATAAAATGATGCAACCCTGCATACGTAATTTCATTTGCTTCTCATTTAAAATTGAAATAATGAGTCCCCCCCCCGTAGTTACATTTGAACTAAGCACCATCATTTCAAAATGCAATGTTCACTCCAGTGGTATACTTGTGAGATGTAGACATTGAGGAATCCCAACAGGGCTGAATTGGGTAAAATGGTGTCATGAAAGCAGGAGTTTCTGCCACTGGAACGTCTTGTTACCTCCCTGTCCTGCATGTAGTGTCTCTATCAAAGGAGCTCTCTACCTTGCTAACCGTGGTGCTGCAGAGAGCTGCTCTGCCAGCCTGCTTGATATGCAGCAGTGTCTGATGGCTGCTGGGCTCCCACGCCTCCCTGACTGGAGCCTTTAAGCTTTGGTGGAGTCAGTGAGAGCCTCCCTCATCAATAGGCCTACTGAGTGGCTAAGACAACGCCACGTGGAAAAACACTATCGATTAAATGGCTCCTCTTGCTTTTTGCGTCCGTTTCTACTGTGCCGCTTTGCTCTCTTCTTTTATTACCCAGAACCAAAGTCATTGCCGCGCTCACATTGTCAGGGATCTGGGATGTCTGTGTGTGTGGTTGGGTTTTTCTGTGAGGTTTCTCAAATCTCCATGGGGACCATGGGAGGTTGGAGTCCAGCAGGTGTGCAAACCAGTTAGTCATCAATTCATCAACTGGAGTATATTAGAAACTAGGTACCAGTCTTTTGACCTTTGTGATAAAACCTAAGCCCCAGCCCCCCTGTGTATTCCTTGCGCATTTTTCTGAACCTTCTTGGGAAACCTTTAGTTAATTATCCTCTGTTCTCTTTTCGAAGAAACCCTCAAGCTGGATCTTTACGAGCTCCTGAATCTCCCTTGTCAACACTCCCAGAGTGGCTTCTCCTGCTGAATAAAGCTCTGAACAACCTTTCCGTAAATCATCAGATTACCATCCAACAAACCTTCATCAAGACTAGTAACCTCTGGATCATTGTTTCCACGGCTGGCAGCCTCAAAGTTCCTGTTATTCACCTCCTCCGTGTACGCTGTCCGCCCTGTGTGTCCACCTTTGACCCGATTCCAAGTAACACCTGCGCCCTCCTTCTCCAACAACGGCAACCCACCACTCGGATCATTTCACCCCAGATTTCATTTGCGTCCCCGTGGCAATTCATCCTCTACCAAAACATTTCCTTAATCACATTCTCCCCTCAACTCCCTCTCTCTCCTTCAGTGAACCTGATGTCCTGTATCCTCAAGATCAAGATCACATTCACAGTCATTGTTTTTAAAATAAACCTTTTAAATATTACAATTTTCCTGAAAGCATTTGTGCATATGGGTCAGATATCTCGATGATGATATGACGTGCATATGGAAACAAATGAGATGAAGGACAATGATGGAAGGAAATGAGTTTATAGGGTAAAATGAGAGTTCATCTTTCCCTGTGTCGTCATTTTTATGATGTGCCAGAGCAATAGCCAAAGGTTTGCATACACTTTTCAGAAATGGTAGAACTTTTATTTCAGTTTCCTGACCTACAGTAGCTTTTATAGGCATAGTTTATACATTTTCAATTATGTTGATGTTGTGACCATTCCAGAAGTTGGGTATTCGCTTGTTTTATCCACTACACCTGTGTTGTCAGGCCCAAACTTCATCCCTGAGTTGAAAGCCAACTGGCTGTCCAAGAACAACCTGGAAAACCAAAACTAAAGCCTAACAATATCTGGGAACTGTTTGAACACCAGAGTTACTATCAAGGTAAAGGCAATTTAATATCAAAATGGGTCCGATGGATTTCTGACCTAAATAAAAATAAGTCCCATTTCCAAGATAAACAATTTCAAGTACGACTGAAATGTACAACTCTCCACACGAACAAGCCAAATGTCTGCTGCAGAAAAGATTCATGATCAGAGAAGACAAAGATGAGAGGCATTTATCCTTAATGACAAGAAATGTGGGTAATGCAGTTATAGTGAGGATTTTAAACCTGTTGAGAAAATCTGCAAAAAAAATTCTAACTTGTTCACAAAGTTATCTTAAAAAATATTTTAAACTGTAAAATTATACAAAAATTATTGCATTACATCCCCAAAATCATGTGAAAATTATGTCTATGGTGAAAGTATGTAAACATTTGGCTGATATTGTACATCATTTAACTCATTAAGTTCTTGCATAACCTCTCGCTGAGCCTTTCATAAAACCTAATCCTATCAGATTTATAGAAACATTTGGAACCTTTCCAAAGGACATGGCATGCTGTTCGGGAAGGCGGATGAGACAGAGGAAGCTCCATTGATGTCTGGTGTTAGCAGAGCCATATCGCACCTTAACATGTTTCATCTGATAAAGGTGGAGAGACATGAAGAGCGTTGTTCGTGCAGCAGCTTGCCCAATGTGCTCAGTCTCATGAAAGCTTTTGTATCAGAGCAGGAAGAGGAGCTCTAGGCGTAACAGCCATATTTATATTCCAATCTTCTACACAGAAACCCACATCGCCAGACTCATAAAAGATTCATCAAGCGGGGGAAAGCAAGGTCGTACAGAAAACTGGTCCGGAGGTGTCTACCGCAATGCAAAAAAATAAAAAAATAAAAACTCTCACAGACGCGCACACGCACAAATGTATACTAGGTTTGTCTACCGGTTGTAGCAAATTGTGTAACATGGGTTGTTGACAGCATGACTGGTCAGAGTCTGGTCAGCAGAAGATCAAGCATGTCTGCACTAATTTCCCTCTGTCACTCCCATCATATCTGTAACGGCCTCTGCTATGCTTGTTAGAATCGTTTCCATACATTGTTTGATTCTTTGTGTGCAGTGGATCCAATCGCTGACATGTTTGCGAACTATAGAGTACAGGGGACAAAGACAATGTGTGTGTAAGAGACAAAGCTTGTGTGTGTGTGTGCGTGTGTGTGTGTGTTCGTTCTGGGTGTTGTCAGAGAAATGTCACTCTTGCTTAGAGTCACAGACATAAACCTCTGGGAGTCCTGTACCCTGCAGCACACGCTCACAGAAGGAGAATGAGAAAGTCGGGGAGAGAATGCGATACAGGGATGATATTCATTCCACCAGTCAAGCTGATTGCTCTATGCAACCTCTGACAGTAAGCATACAAACAATGGGCCATGCATTAAATAAGAAGTGAAGGGTTTAAAGAAATTGTGTGCATTCTAACTTTTATAAAACATGGAAGAAACATATTAATGGTCAACAGTTATTCCCCTCTGGATGTGGAAAAAAGGATCACCAGTCCCAAAGTGGACAGCTGGCTTCTGCCAAGCTGTCATGTTAACAATGCTGGTAGAAAAGAAAAATCTCCAACAATCATGTTTTGTTCTCGGCCCCCAAAGACCTCAAAGACCTTTCTAATGGCGATTGCCAGCTGTCCTGGAGTCGGTGAGCTTGCTTCATGGGAAAGCCACCAGCCATTTTAGGACAGTAGGCTGCTGGCTTTTCATCAAGACAGAAAACAGCAACAGAGGTCATTTGGAGCCCACAGACGCCTGCAGCGCGAATATCGGCCAGTGTGTGATTTAGAGTGAGTAAGTGGGCTTTAAAAGGATCAGCTAAAAAAAGGACCAGATTCTGAGTAATTCTGAAAATTAGGATTCAAAAGAAATTAAAAAAAAACTGCTGAATTCCATAAGAATCCCCTGTTCATAGCAAAATCATCCATTAGGACTGCTGTGATTGCTACACAAAACAACTGCTGTCCAATATGAAAAATCTGTGGAGTTCAATATGTTTTTTCATTGATCTTTTTTTATTTCTTAATCTTTTGTGAAAAGTTACAATCTCTTTGCTCCTATTTACATGTGTGTGTGGGGAGAGAGTTTCCTCCCTGCAGTCTCTATCAAACAAAGCAACAAAACAAACATGTTGGATAAAGCCTCTAATTACTCCCTAATGAGTCCAGTTCTGAAAGAGGAGATTTTTGCACCTCCATCCATTGGCTTGAGAATCAGAGGAGCTGAGTCTCATAAAAGATGGATGTACCAAATGTTTTAATGCTTTGGTTTGCCATTTGACTCACCATCTTTAGCATCTTCAGACAGATAAGAGGTACAATTGTAAACTTCGATAACATTTTGTCTGCCCACTTTTCAGTCAAACCCTACAGGAAATTTTAAGAGTGTCATATAAAACCTTCCAGAAAAAGACATCAGCATTACTTTAGTATATAGTTAAAATTACCCAATCCACTGCCATGTCATGCACAAGCATGAACCTTTTATTTAACCAATGCATATCATTTTAATTCTTTTGGTGGTTCACTACTTTGATGATTCACTGACAGAACTCAGAAAACGTGCTGAAATGTCTCCTAAAGTTTAATTTTATTGTTTATTCTTGCATGATTACTTACATTATTATTTAGCTCATTTTCTCAGAGTCGGGTTCTTCTGACTCTGTGAGAGCCAGAAGAACAACCATCATAACAGATCAATAGGTACTTATTCATTTGCACAATTCCAAAGGGAATAGGTTTTACAACATGTCCCCAAAAGAAAACAATGAATATTGCCCCGTATAAAACGTTCTGTGGCTGAAAGCTCTGTCTCATGACTGAAAATCAGGTTATAAGCATCTGAAACCAAAATAGAGAGAAATTGTGAACTAGGTCAAAATTATCAACACCTCATCACTTGGAAAAAAATCTTTTTAAGCAATTTGAAAGAAGGTCACATTTGATTTGTCTATAGTCAGACATACCCATCTTCAGCAACACTGTCTAATTCATTTGTCTGCATCCCAAGAGAGGATGTACAGTCCCTCCAGCAGGCTCATCCCAATTGGGATGTGACCCAAAACCATCCAAATGATAGTGTCCATTATACACGCGAACCAGAGAGGCTCTCATCCGAGCTATCACTGCACTCCACAGTTACACTACACAGCAAAGAAAATTAGGTCATTGGAATTCAATAATTTAAATTCCGAATCACTGAATTCATTGCATGAAGAAAGCGATATAAAATCCAGCATCTAGTGATATTATAACCAAGTTGAAGAGACTGGGAATAACTGTAACTCAATCGCCACAAACCACAGAGCAGGTTCAGCGCATGCTGATGCAAACAGTTTCCAAAGTCTGCCAACTTTCTCCAGAATCAATATCTACATACCTCCAAAGTTGACTTTCAGATTAGCCGAAGAAAAAGTGTGAAAGGGTTTCCACAGCCAAGCAGCCTCCAAGTCTTACATCACAAAGGGCAATGTAAAGTGGCGGAGTCAGGGCTGTAAAACATGTCCTTGTTGGACTCTAGTGCATGAGTGCATTTTGGTTCATGGAGTAAAATTACGGAGTAGGTTGGATGAGGAGTTGAACAAATGTTCTACTTTAAATCAATTCAACACTTCATAAGTAAATAATGATTAAGTCTTGTACTCTTTTGAGTTAACAATGAGGAGGATGATATACTGTTTGCAATTTATATTATTCATTTTATGTATGTGGCCATGAGAAGGGGTCAGGTTTCTACAAAATTATTCTTCTTCTTGCTCCCTTTTCACTTGTGTGGAGTAAGTATTGTAAGAGAATGTTTCTAAATTGATCATGCTATTTGTGAAATCCAGTGAATTGATTAATTTGATTGATTGATGTGAGACATGCTCTCTGGAATGAACAATTACAAGTTTGGTTGTGTGACTGCATTCTGCCAGGTGTAAAGTTTGGTACATGGGGCATTAAGGTGTGGCACTCAGGACATAGGCTTGACTACAAGGGACAATTTAGACAATGTTATGTTACTAACTTTGAGCTGAAAGACTGACCTTCCTTCCAAAGTGACCAGGCACCAGATCTTAAAAGAAGGTCCTTAAAAATGTGGATGAGTCAGTTCAATGTAAAATAACTTGCCTCATCTGCACAGACTCCTTCCCACAATCAGGTGGGCAGACCAATGCTGCATTAAAACTTTTCTATTACAAATTAAATGTAATCAAAATGTGCATGCCCAAAGGCAAAGGACCCTATAATTTTGGCAACATATAGAGCCAAAGCAATAAAGCACTTCAATTTGCCACTAACCTGCATCTTAAAAAGATTGCTGCCATCATGCTGAACTCAGTCCAGGATGAAAGATGAAAAAAATATGGCAGGGGTAATGATGAAAAGGGGATTTGTATATTGATTTTCATCTAAATCCAAGCGACTTGCAAGAATATGTAGTTTGTGCATAATCATACATGTCAACCTCTTGCTTCACAATTACTGTAACATTTACTTTGAAGCAAATTAAGAAAAATAAAATTGTGTTCTCTTTTAGTTCTCAGATCACAGATGCGTCCTGGTTATGTGAGCCTCCTGCATGTTTAGAGGGTTATTTGTTCCTAAAAACACACACAAATATACAAGCACCTCTCCAGATGCAGCGGCGGGCAACATGAAAGCACATCAAACATTAAAGAGGGAGGGAGCGAACAGTGAACAGCACAAAGGCTCAGCAGCTCTCTCCGCTGCAGCCTCTTTCTTAAGCAGCCACTCTTCTATAAAACAAATCTTCACAACAGTGGCTCACTCACACAACGGGGTGTCATTATCGTGCATTTGTACAAGCCCCACTCTAATCTGCCATGACACTAGCACATACTATTCAATCTCTCCGAGCAGCAGAGAATCAAACATAATGCAACCTCATTATCTGCGGCTGATTGTGAAGCGGCACCTTTGTATATTGATGGGGAATGCATGAAGGTGGATGGAGGCATTGTGTCTCATCTCCCCCCGCCTCATCACTAACTCGCCCACATGCCGTAGAGCTGCAGGATTGTTACTAAATGAGACGTAACAGAATAAATAGTATTTGAGCGCCTATGTGGAACTGTATTTACAAGGACAGAGATTCACGAACTTTACAGTGAGATTTCATATTTGTACATTTTTTTCTACATAAGCAAACATTCTCTTTATTCGTGCAGAAATTACTAATTCTGTGTTTACTTCATACAGAATGATCTTCTGCAAAGTGCTGACATTGTACGGCATGGCAAGGTGATTTTAGGAGTTGTGTGTTCGGCCCTCACAGACAGATTTACAGCCATGCTCATGCAGCTTTTCATTTGTCTAATTCTCTGAGTAGAGGTAAGCACGTTGGTTGAAAGACCACACTCTGCTGAGTCTACTGTCTTATTGTTTTTGGTAAACATAGATTCACAGTATTAAACTACAAAGTCTCCTTCTGTAGCATCCATGTAGGATTTTTTTTATCCATTTGACTCACTGGCAATCACAACAGAAGGAGTATATTTTGGCATTGTAGTGTCAAAAATTCAAAAATGAGGGGGTTTGGTTTCACTCATGTTTGAGGCAAGATTGCTATCTAAATTGGTAATAAGCTGGCACCAAGAGGAGACATTTCTTGGCCAAAGGGTCACAGCAGTGGAGGGTTTAAAGCTGTGTCAGCTGGACATTAATCTTTCCAGCTGTTTGTCCAGCAACATCAAACGTCTCCTCTAATCTCGTTTCTGAATGTGTAGCTTTACATCACTTATCGAGCTGGTAAAAGCACATGCACACTTTAGCTTCTGCAGTTGGAGCGCAATGTTTTTCACCTCTCCTCATGAAAAGATTGTGACAATGTGATTTATTCTTAAGGAATAAATTGCATGTGTTCTGAAAACAATATCGATCAATCTTTTCCAAACACCTCACAGTGAAAAGTCCAAGTTTATGGACAACAGTAGGTGTAAGAAACCTCCTTCGAAAAAGAAAATCAATTCTGTTATTTTCTAAGTTTGTGTTAGAAAATAACTGTGGAGTTATACTGTGGAAAATAACATGTGGAGACTAGAGCTTATCCCTGCTGCTGTCTAGCCCCTTCCAAGGCCAAGGGCTACTCTTTTTAACTTGAGTTTACTCAAGTTAAAATTTAGAATAACTTCATCTGTGACTTTTGGACTACATATTAAGAAAACCAAACATACAAAGAGAGCATTGAACCCTCATGTATGATGAATCGTTGTCTTCAGATTGGATGAAAAAGCTTTTGTTCTCCAAGGCGACGGCACTAGTCTGTCGCATTGTTTGTTCTGCAATTTGCTGTATATGATTTACAATAGTGTCGCAGAGTGTAAACATAAACTCCTGCTGGTAAATATGCTAAATGTTTTCTTTTATGTGCATCATGATTTTACAAATTCTAGTTTTCTGAGCTTGCACAGCAGATATAAAATGATTCAGGATGGCTAAGTAAAAATTTTCAAACTGATTCAATTGAAAAAAGTTGAAAGTAAAATTATACATCCATCCTGGTTTATCAGGATGCCTGATGAGACTCGTATAAAGTACAGAAGAGTTTTCTGTAAATCAATCAGACTTTCTCTCTTATAACACTTTATGTTTGAGCTGAAGAATACCAGAAGAGGTTCAGTTTCATCATCCTCAACCAAAGAAAGGTTGGGAGTATTTGAGATCAAACCTCTTAAACCAAATAGTAGAATCTGTCATTTTCTTAGGGCTACACAAGTTTAGCAGCCACAATTTTTAAAGGTTATCACAAAGCCTTTGCTTTGTGCAGCTAAAACAAAAAGTGGACATATTTTTGTAGTATTAATAGCTGTGTGAAATTATATTATAAATTGTTTGATAATTAAATGTCTAAAATTAATTAAATCAGAGAAAATGTTTCTTAATCAGGAATCTTACGACGTATTTTAAAGCAGGAATGAAGAAATTTTCTCTATTAAGAAAAAAATCTTAGGATCATATTATTATTATTATTATTATTATTATTATTATTATTATTATTATTATTATTATTATTATTATTATTATTATTATTATCAGTGTGATTATTAGCAATCACACTGAGGTTTAATTGTTAATGATTTATTAAATAAAAAGAAGCAGAAGTAAACACACACATACTACCACTTCTGAGAAGGGATAATTTACTAATTAAAAATATTATCTAAGAAGATTAACAATATAACTATTGATCTTTACACCTTTTTCTTGAAATTCAAGAAAGTTCAGAGAAATATTAGGTTATGGCATCCAGCTGAAATTGTGGGGAAAAGTTTGTTTGAAGAAAAATGAAGAGGGATTTTAAGTCCTCCTTGACACATCGGTTTGTCGGCTCCAGACTACCTCCTCAGGAAAATTTAATCTCGTTGCATTACCTCTCATCACGCTGTAGTTTGACCCTGTGGTTCTTGCCTCCCTGCTCCTCTGATCAGCTCAGAGTGGTATATCTTCAGAACAGATTTAGTATGGGCCTGCAGACCGTCCTGTGGCAGCACACTTAAATGTCCCAGGTTACTGCATCACTCCAAATCGGATGAAAACAAAATTCTTGAAAATGTCACAGAGTGATGTTGAGCACATCAAGACATGTGGGAAACTTTAGACAAAACTAAGGGAACACAACATTCAACGCCCCAAAAATATTGCAACAGAAATCTGGCAAGGTGATCAGACTTGCTGCAAATCGATGGGGTTCTGTTTTTCTCATCCCTCTAGTTTCAAGAGGCTCACCTAAACCAGATGTAGACTTAGAGAAACTTGCATCACAATACGCATTTTTCACCACATTGCTTAAACTCACTGACAGAGAGAGAATAAATGTGGAAAAACCAGTTGATTATTCGGGCTAAAGTTGTTGAGCATCTGAGGTATCATTAAGAGCTCAAAGGCTCGTTTCAGAGAAAGAACTCAGAGAGAATTCAAAGAGAAACATTTTAAATATATTTCTGGATTTCTCAATTCTAAAACTACTTAATGTAAACAATGACCTATTTTGACAAGCATGAAATCAGCTTTTAATATTAAAAGCAAAAAAAAATTCTTGAAGACTCAGGGATTCAATCTGCTTGAAGTAAGAGATTGCCTTAACCATATTTAAAGTCATGATGAACTCTTAAGAGTACAGCTGGGCATCAAGACCTTGATGCAGATTAATTTTTAAAGTGAAATGCATGTGAATGGTTAGATTTGATATGTTCATGGTCACTACTATGAACATATCAAC
This sequence comes from Micropoecilia bifurca, assembly GCA_903067075.1. Classification (NCBI taxonomy): domain Eukaryota; kingdom Metazoa; phylum Chordata; class Actinopteri; order Cyprinodontiformes; family Poeciliidae; genus Micropoecilia; species Micropoecilia bifurca. Next base: position 86,516 of record CAEGAF010067417.1, on the reverse strand, counting down.
ATACTATGAACAGTCAAAACAATTTATGATTTGACTGTATTAAACCTTGAGACTCAGGACAAGAGCAGCCAACAAAGCTCAGTGTTATTGTCTAACCCTTTCCTAAATCATGATTGTTGGCCATTCCATTAAATTCCCAGTTTTCAAAAAGGGAATACACTTTCTCTCTATCTTTAAGATAAACCTGCTCCAAAATCTCCACCTGTAGCTGTTGCCAACAGGATGTGACAGGCTGAGTGCGACATAAAGGGGATGAATGTATAAACTTCAGGCAAACTTTAGAGCAACTTATGTAATTTCCCAAGGGATTTGTTACTTGATAACAGGAACCACATAGGTAACGCAAGAGACCAAAACACTGGGAAGCAGAGTCTGGAGCCTGGCAGAGAGAGTCTAAATCAAAATACTTTCATAGCTATCAGTTTGATATCTGAAACAATAAAAAAAGAAGTCCTCGTGTTTGATGTGAAAATATCCCCATTCTTTCACAGGTTCCTTCAAACCGCGCATTGTAAATAAACACAAACAATTATCGTCCCTTGTGCCTTTGCATCCGGTTTGCATAGACTGATGAATAAAAAACACATTGCCAAAATCAAGCAGGTACCCTCTGTGTCACCAACGACCCAGGGCTTTATGGTTACTTAGCAAAAACATGCTGTTAATGAACAAGTGCCTCATTAAAGGCCTCTACATAATTTCACAGTGGCATTTGCTAAAACCCTGACTTTAAAATGTATGCGGATATCGCAGCTACTCTCACAGGCTGATTTACAAGAATTCATTAATTCTTTATGTTTGCATCCAGCCTTAGAAAGACGGATGGTGTCATATTTTCTTTCAGACCTTTCAATATTTAATGGCAAACACTTACAACAAATTGTCCCCTAAGGCCAGTTACTGCATGAATTCACAGAAGCTGTGGTTAAGATACTGCTCAGTAGTACATCACCAGCCACATTGTTGGCGTTTAACGTTTGCTGGAGCACATCCGTGGTGGATTTGGATTTGGTTCATGGATTAATTTACAGTTGGGCATCGGAGACCCTGAGTGATTTAATGTAACACGGATCTAAGAGGCTGTGAGCGTGTCGTATGCTGTGTTTCAGTCAAGTTACAAAAAGCTCAGCAGATTTTTCTCTACAATAGAGCCTGGATTCGGTTCAGTAAAACAAACATCTTTTTAAAGGTCACCAACAATGTTTACCCATGTTGTAGTTGTGACCTCGAAGGCACGGATGTATGCAGTGACATGTGACCTTTGCTATTTGTACATGTTAGACATGAGTGAATTTCCTTTTAAGCAACACATTTGCACCAAGTAATCTCTTTGTATTTTATCAAATATTGTGTGATGCTTTAACTGTGCAACCAAGTTACCAGTTGTGGAATTATTGATAATTTTAGCAGTTCTTTTTAATAGACGTATAGTCATTTATGCTTTTCTTTTGTTTTCAGGTTTATGCTTAACTTTTAAAGTTGATCTGAGTTTTTAGAAACGTTTAATTTGATCCTAGACCTTTTGATTTCCTTGAGAATAAACATGGTGTGTTACAGAGGCCCTGTTAGTGTTTCCCTTAGGCAACTAGGTAGACAAGGACCATTATTCAGCAGGCACAGCGAACTAATGGTAGAGGTCAGTAATGCCATGCTTTATTTGAGTGACATAAGTTTAGTAATTTGTTTCTTGTAGTCATCTAGTCTAGGAAATCAGTCTGAGGAAATGTATACAATTTGTAAAGTCTTAGTCTGTCCTTTATGGATTTGCCTGTATGTGTGGCTCACAGACTTGCAGCAAAATCTCATTTTACTTCTGCTTTATTTAGATTAGATTTTTGTAGAGCACACTATACAAAGTGATATTTATGATGAAGTATATAAAGGCAAACTGGTCAGATTTGAGATCACATTGAAGTCTCTAACTTTTAAGGTGCTTTAATCTTCTTTCGGAGTGCCTCAGTATGTTTGTTAAAATGTATTTCAAACATTCCAAATATAATGTCCACAATTCATTGAGACACTAGAATGTTTTAACTAAAACTAGTGGAAGTAGCCAGCACATTTAAATGAGGCATTAGAGTATCTTCCAAATGTGATCAAATGGTTCACCAAACTCCAAATCAACCTCCTTAAACAGTTTTCTCAAACCTTGGGGCTTTAAAAAAGCCTATTTGGCTCATCAATGATGAACCCAGAACCAAAATATCTTTTGTCAAACAAACTGGTCAACGATGTCTCTCTCTGTATGTAGAGAAATATTTCACGAGAAGAGTTTGACATGTCCTCTTTACTACTGGGGGTTTATGAATTACTGAAACCAGGCGCAAAATTTTAATGAAAAGGATGGTTGTTAAACGCAATCATAATCCAACATCTGATTTGTTTTTCCTGATTGGTAAAATATTCGCGAGGTAAGGTTTGGTTTGTTCAATATTTTCTGATTATTCCCCTGCAATACATAAAAAGTACTTTTGTAAGGCTTTTGATATATCTTTTCCCAGGGTTCCAATAAATTCATCCACGTCTCCGTGAAACCACCAGTGTGTGAAAAGTCTACCAGGCTCATTAGCTGTGACAAATTGCTTTGTTCAGTGGCTTCAGGGGAACATCCCCAAAGAAAAATAAATAATATATCTTGATGTGATTTTATTGCTCGTTTAGAGGCCACTCGACATCTCCCTGACGTTTGTTTTCATATTTATTTTTTATTTTTTTTAATGTGGAAAGTGTCATAATACAGTGCGCTATGCTTTTCAAAGATGTTGCTGCAGAGTTTTTAAAGCCCCACGGCTGGTGCCCTTTACAACATATAGTGATACCGCCTCCGTAAAAGGAGGCGCTGTCTGTGGTGCTAAATAAAATCGGATTGCTGCTTTTAACCAAAAGGCTCGACACGGCGCTCTCCGTGGTGCTGCACGGAGCTAAAAGTGCCAAATGGGTATTTAATTCAATTTTCTTTTTTTTACTGCAAACTGTTAAATAACAGACGAATTTCCGAGGCTTTCTTACACCTTATAATCCGCCATTAGTTATGCTCAACAGTGGGAATTTGCTGACCAGCTGAACTCTCTGCAAATCCAAACGCTCCTGCCCTGACTAAAAGCTTTTCTGGGTCAAATAATTTACCGTCCTTCACTTCAATTTACAACTGTCACATCAAAGCTCGTCAGCTTTCACCAAACGGACACGGCTTTTCCTGGAGTGTCGTGCACAGGAGCACGCCACCCATACAGAGACACATCACACGTCGCCGGGACCCGCTGCCGTTTCATTGGCGCTGCTCTGCCACTCCACGCTAATTACTCACGGTTTCTATTCACAGCTATAAATCCCACATGGTTGCCAGCTTCTTTCATCAATTAGCGCGAGCGGTCGCAGTGATTCCCCGCGACGCCTCCTGGACCTCGCCGTCGGTGAGGTTCAGCAGGTAGACAGGACGATCTCGACAACAATAACTAGTAGGTCACAGAAGCCACCAAACATCTTAAGACATTTAGTTTATCTCATACATTATATATTTTTTTAAAAGTTGTTCTAATTTCCTGAACATACAAGGTGCTTTTAATGTCATACCTATCTATTTCCGCATGCTGGTTTTTTTGGGGGGGGGAGGTGGAGGGTTAAAGTTCCTACCTACTTTCTTCCCAGTGAATGGCGACAATACCGAAGAACCTATTTTATGACGCGCCAAGCGATACAAAAGCACCACGACTTCTAAAAATGATGACAATTGTTACAAAACCTTCGCCTCCACTTTACGTTTTCTCCAAGAATGTACACGCAGTCGCCACCACAGCCAACTTTTCAACGCATGCATGCGTCCTTACCTCGCTGGGCATGCCGGCTAACATCACGAGCAGAAACATGGCACTGAAGAGATGCATTGTCGGAGAAATGATAGCGTCCCGACGTGTACAGTAGTTCCGGCAGCTCTTCCCGGCTTTTGTCGTCCCTTATTGGGGCGGTTTCTCCAGACCCAACGGGTTTCCTTCAAAGCTGTGTCGGCTGTGCGCCACTAGCCTCATCACCAAGACGCCGAATCAGCCCCTCCGTGGCTTGGTGAAGCGAACTCGGGTCTACTCTGGAGCAAATAGTCGAAATACAAAAAGGTCCTGTCTCTCAGAGAGTGTGTGTGTGCGCGGGGTGGAGGGGAGGGAATTCATTAAAATGGTGTAATCTGTGCAGAAGACAGCCGTCCCCTCCGACCCGCAGAATAACTGCGACTGAGAAAGGAGAAGAGAGAGGAAAGGAGAGGAGGGGAGAGTCGCAGAGGTTGGAAGGTGACTGCTGTGCTTTCAAGGTGCGGACGCTAGGAGCAGCACGACTATGTGGCAAAGAGCCGATTCAAACAAGTCCTGGTGTTTGGATCAGGCGAGCTTTGTGGTGCACGCGCGCAACTGAAACAGGAGAGTTGGAGAAAAGAGAGAGAAAGAGATAGATAGATAGATAGATAGATAGATAGATAGATAGATAGATAGATAGATAGATAGACGTTTTTGCTCCAACACCTCAAGAATTAATAATACCAATTCAAAAGCATCGTGACTGCATCTCTCACATTTACATTAATACAACTAATTCAACAAGGACTCATTTCCAAGAATAATATGCCAAGATAGATTCTCCACAACTTAAAACTACAAAGATTATCCTTGTGTTGATTAAGTGGAGAATAATAAATCTTTCTGGCCATCAGAATTGATTAAACAAAGAGTCTGCGCTTTGATAAGTAGCCTATTATGTGAGCAGGTTACAGGAATATTTTACAGGTTGTTCCTGCGGCTTCTTGAGTATATAAAGCTATCGCCACCTTTTTGGATTTCTTAAGGTAGCTGGTTGCAGTAGATTTTCATAATGTAGGGCAATGGATGCATAAGCACGCCACACTTTTCAGGGTTTTTTTGTGAAATAAATTTAAAACATCCATCCTTTCCCTTCAAGCGTATGCATTTGCAATCCGTCTGTGTTTCTGCAAGTCTTGACAAGGATTCTCTTGCAAAAGAGATTTTTAAGCTCAGTGAGATATTTTTTTAAAAAATTGTTCCCGTTTGACTACTACATACAATTTCAATGAACTTCCCAACTTGAAAGAGTTTGCATTTGTAGAACACTTGATATTAATGTAATAAAAAACAGATTGTCCTAATTTCACAACTGTTTTCTGGCCAACAACTTAAGAGTGTTATGTCGTTTAAAGCTCAAAAACGTGAAATCGTCTTGAAAACCATTTAGAACGGTGATCCTTCCTCTCTGTTTCCGTGCTCTTGTTGCCCCGTGGCTGTGCACAACCCCCTTGTTTCCACCAGTGTTATGGAAATTTCACACCAGCTAGAAAACAAACAAGGATGTGAAGCGAGCAGATGAAGTGGAACAAGGAAGTAGTTATCTATGAAAATGGGAAAACACAATTAAAATGATTAATGCTCCCATCTAATTATTAGATTAAAATTATTTTACCAGCATTGTAGTGATTCAGTGTTTCACCCAAATTGTTGCTTTTACTCATACAGTTAACAAGAGGTTAGCACCGAAGAAACCCACAACTGCCAAGATGAGTAAAATTGATGATGAGTCACTGCAGGAGGCCAGAGTAGAAATGTAGTTAACCATCATGCTCAAGAAATACACTTTACTACAAGGTGTCTCTTCTCTGCTCCTCCTTTATCTCTTTAATTTAATAATTTTCTTCTGCGTTGAATTTTTCATTGTTTTTTTGTCAATATTTATGTGTATTATGTGTATGTTTTACCTGTTTTGATTTTTTTAAATGTGTGTATTTCTGTCCTTTTGTTTTTGACCTCTGGAAATCACTTTGCGTTACACCTGTTCGCATCAAAAATGATCAATGAATGATGTTTAATCGATTGATTGTGTTTCATCTCTTCTGTCTTCTCTGGATTTTTATTCTGCGAAATGTTGGAAAAATGTTGGAGGAATACTTCCAACACAAATGCAAACAAAGCTTGACCCATTTGTCAAAGGAGGAGCAATTTTCTCTTTTCATCCCTATAAGTGAGTTGGCGAAGGCCTGGACAAAAGAAAGAAAATAGACCCCCAGGGCTAATGTGTTTTCTCCTAGGCATTTTCTCCGTTTCTGCCATCTCAAACTGCCTTGCAGTAAATTACATTGTATATGAAAGGACATACAATCTTAGCATCGAGAACTTTCCTTTGTGTTTTTATCTCCTTCCATGTTTAACTTTTCCTCTAGTAAGCACTGACAAAATGGGTGTTATTGATTACTGATGATATAACACCTACTGCTTGAGCTAATCAAAAATCATGCTTTTGATTAAATATTTTAAAGAGCACAGCAAACATGGTGGCATTTGGACTTAATCCAACGACTTGCCTGTTTATGTTTATATTGGTTTGTGTGCATGTGTGAAGATTTATTTATTTATGTATTTACTTATTTGCTGGCTTCCCATTGACACCTGCTCTGTGGAAATGTACAGTGCAACTACTAAAACAGTTGCACTTCCCATAAACCTCTATTTATTTATTTTTTTATTTTTTTTACGGTGAAACCACACAAACACATCTGCCCATCCCTCACTTGTTATTTTCTTCTCCCACTAGCAGGTCCCCCCTATGTCTCACTCCTTCACATGTTTCCCCCAGAATGACCAAAGCTGAGATGCTCCCTGGGTTTTACTCAGTAACGCTTGTAGTGCTTAACTGGTTGAAAAGATGATGCATAATGCGAGGGGGGTAAAAAAAAACACGAGGGAACCGAGGTCAAATAGTGGTGGAAACTATTTGATCCACTATGGCTTGACATGTTGTAAAAAACAAAATCAACATTTTTAGGATTTCACTCAAGAAAAAAACTAAACAGGAAGAAGAACAAAACATGGTCTGAATAAACTTTGTTTATCTAATGTTCTGGATGGATATTTCTTTGGAGTTATGTTTATAGGAGCTGAATCGTACAGGTACATCAGTAAAACTTAGAACATACAGACAGACACAGACAGCCTAATCTGATTTTATGAAGTACACGAGTTGCTGTATTAAGTGTACAAATATTGCTAAGGTCATGGCTGTTATGGATCTTTGTAATGTAACCATTGATGTCAGTGTTGCAGAGTTATTACACAACGGAAGCAAAGGACCATATGCTGCCAGAGAGCAACCAGATTGCTGAGTCCATAGTACTTTGCCTGAAAGACGTGACATATTGAGTTCAGTCTTTGGCTTGTAAAATGAAAAACAATTAGCATTGTGGCATTGTTGTGCAAGCCTTCAAACTTTGACCTTTCCCTCTACAAACAGCATTTCTTTTTTATCATTTAGAGAAATTGAACCCGTTTTTCAGCCGAAGCAAACATCTTTCTCAAATCATGCTCTCTTAACAAAGATGTTTTCCTGACATCCCAAAGTGTTTTGTGACATTTAGTTTACATAAAACCACCTGCAGCTACATTAGACTCTCTTGTGATACAAATGGTAAATTACGAACAGCCCTTGGCGAGCCGCAGTCGCCCTGTGGGAACTCAGTGGGGAGAGCAGTCATCTCACAATCTGAGAATCGTGGGTTTGATTCCAGCTTCCTCCTGTCACATGTCGACGTGCCCCTGGGCAAGGCTCCTAATCTCAAGTTGCATACAGATCTGCATACCAGCGAATGAATGTGCGCGTTTGGATGAATGTGGCTCTACTATAAAACGCTTTGAGTGGTTGGCATAACTAGAAAAGCACAATCTAAATTCATTCCATTTACCCTTTAAAGGTTACCAGCTATTCAATTTGAATTATATATGATTAATCCTTTGGTTCACTGCTGAATGTCCATTATGTCATTAGATCTCGATGTGAAGCCATTTTTATTCTGTGAAATGACGACATCTCAAAATATATTTAATGTGCAAAGAAAGTGAGTAATATTTTCCTTCCTTAATCTACATCTATAATTATTTGGTATGATAGAGGAAGGACTCTGATTGGCTGACCTTTAAATCTCTTAAGCTTAAAGGTTGGATAATACGGCACAACTTCTACATTGCTAAAAAAAAAATCATCTTCTGATTGGTCGGCTCTCAACGAGTCCATTTTGTGAGACAGTTTGTGTTCTGACCTCTGAACAGATTTTGGAGCTCTGATTGCAATAACTTTTTAAACAAGTTGTTTATTTTGAATTACGGTAAGTCTAGCTAAATCTCCCCCGCTCCTCCTGCTTCTAAGATGTGTTAAGCTTCCTCAAATATACTGAGTAACAGCTAGAAATGTTGACTTTGAGTCTCCACTGCTGTGTTCATATGTTTCATCTCAGACTAAGGTCTACAGGTATTGATCTCAAAATGATTACAATGATCCATTTTTGGCAACCTGAGACTCGATCAGACACAATATGGTTTCAAAAAGTTGGAACTTTTAATGTTGCACATAAAAAGCTCCAATTTCATTCTGATCCTCAGGTAAAGGTGCTCTGCAGTTTTCTAAGTACTCATTTACCTCTTGATTTGCTTCTGATCAGCATTTAATTAATCTTGACTAACTTTAGGGTGTTGCTGCAGTTAATTTGTGCGTTCATATTAGATGCGATATATCATCAGTAACTTATTTCCTATTCTAATTCTCCGTTTCTTCCTTCAGTTTAAGATTCAGCGGGAGACTATTGTGATTGGAACAAAATTGATTTTCTTGAAATTAATTTGATTTTGAAAACCAGGGAGAAATAATAACATTTGACCAGAATCATGAATGTTAGGATTCAGGTCATTCCTTTGCACACTAACACACTGGACTAAATCAAAAAGAGCTTAAACACTCCTCAAAATATTATAGAGAAATCTAGCAAAAGATAAAATAAAATTGTGCAAACATTACAGCATGCAGCTCTTTTGTGCACTCTAAATAAATTGCTATTCCATTTATATCGGAAATTACTCAGCAGCCTCCCATGTCGAGTCTTCACACAAACCAGCAGACGGCCTCAACTCATCATTTTTCATCATGGAAAATTGTTTTCTGTTCCGGAGTACCTGTAGTTTAGGTCTTCAAATAAACGGTTAAGGCATTGTTGCTTTCAGTACTAGTCATATGATTCCATTCACTGAAATACTTAAAAAAACATTTTTAGTCCAATCTGCATCAAAAGGCATCTTACCTAGTTGACTCAGATCTTTCAGAAAGAAGAAGAACCCAATGTCTTTTCTGTTTGTGTCAGAAGACTCATGTTAACGGTGATGAAAATCAACCAGTCGCTGGGTCAGAGAGTCAAGAGCTTTCTCTGCTGAGTATTGAAACACTCACGGTGCCAAGAAAGAAAGGCGTGAAAGATTCAGTGGTTACCAGAGGATGGAACTAAACATGGCTTTTCACACCTATTGTTCGAGGTAGCACTTTACAATCTGCAAAAGACCAAGGCAACAAAGACAAGGACAGCTCAAGTTCAGCCAACGTTTTTCTCAAAGAAACTCTGCCAGGATCCGCGCCTCATTTTATTCCTGCAGACATCGTCTGTCACTTTCCAGAAGAATCCGAAGGCGAGGCGTCGGTAAATGCAAAACATAAATCTTTCCCACAACAGACTTACAGAAACATAAACAAATGAAGGGTGAGGGGAATAAATAAAGGTTGCCAAATTAATCAGGACGGTCTGCCAAGAGGTCCATTATTTATTTATTTATTTTTTTTTTTTACGGTGAAACCACACAAACACATCTGCCCATCCCTCACTTGTTATTTTCTTCTCCCACTAGCAGGTCCCCCCTATGTCTCACTCCTTCACATGTTTCCCCCAGAATGACCAAAGCTGAGATGCTCCCTGGGTTTTACTCAGTAACGCTTGTAGTGCTTAACTGGTTGAAAAGATGATGCATAATGCGAGGGGGGTAAAAAAAAAAACACGAGGGAACCGGGGTCCACACTGCCTGCGGCTGCAGAAACCAGCAGCTATTTGTTGTTGACATTTTTCTCCACTGCTTTTTTCTGCTCCATTGAAACTGTGGCAGCTTCCTGTTTTTTCATGCATTCAATTTTTTTCCCTCTCCCAATGAAGCCTGTCTTGGCTGCAAAGTTCCTGAGCATCACAAGATTTCACTCTCCGCTGCCACACTCTAGAGGGTGAGTGCAAATGGATGTGAGTGCGTGTCCATGTTGGTGTGTGCAGCATGTGCCCAGTGGTGCAGCAAGTTCTGGTGAGGAAGCAGAGCTTTGATGTAGGTCTATCTAAAAGGAGTACAGTCAGGTCGCCTCCATTAAGGAAATCAAGCACATGTTTTCTACGTTTGTAAATAACCTGCAGCACCCAGCACACATCTTCCCTTCCATCACAGTCCTGTTGCAATTTGGGAAATAAGTGCCGGGGAAGATGTGATCCTGAAATCTGAGATGAACTTGGAATGGAAAGGAATGGAGAATGTCTTATTAAACATATTTTCGCCGTGAAGCCCTCGGTCCGGTTCTACGGGGCTTAAAAGAGAAGTACTCAAAAACTCTTCAGCATGATGACAGCCCTGTGCCTGCTTTTAAAGTAGCTGCAGCTGTCGCACCTTTTCCATGACAGTGTTCTTTGTTAACTCTCACCTCTTGCTGTATTTTACTTCCCAGTAGCCCTTTGAACTGACACCTCTAAGCAAAGAAACTGCATGTCTGGGGCTGATGTCTGCCAGACGGCGGGATCCATCCGTCTGTTTCATGGTTGCAGCACCTAAAAGAAGCGAGGCGGAGATAAAAAGCTAGACACTGGTGGGATAAAAGAATGGTTTTACATAATTAAGCAGATAAAAGTGATTACAGCGGCTTATCCATAGAGCACGAACTGCGCATATTCAGCCTCATTATGAAGTCAAAGACTCCAAACTGTCGCTTATGACTTAATTACGGTTTCACCATGGAACAAATGCTAGAGCCATTAAGGCAATTCAGAACCTTTTCCTGATCACAGTCATCAGATGGAGTGCTTTCTTTCCTATCTAATTTCTCCTTTATCTTTGTATTTTTTTTGTTTCATTTTTAATCATAAAATGCCCCTGACTTCTTAATGATCACACACCTCTTTATAACGTACCTCCGTTACCTCTATTACCAGTGTTACAGAAAGACGAGGAGGGAGGGATGAAAAAAATAAAAGGAAAAAAAATTCTCAATAAACTAGCAGTGTGTCCCCTTGGACTTGACACGCTTTCACAAGTCTTTTGCAGGGCTTCTAGCTGTGTGGTTGTCAAAGGCTGAGCTTGTCCCCCAGGCTTCCACAAGCTCCACAGAGGTGGGCCAGCAGGCATCTGTGTGTGGACTCAGCAGTTCCTGGGAGATCTTATTCTCTGTTCTCCTTCTGCATTATTGAATCAGACGACCGCCTTGAGCCTGAACCTGGATACAGCTGAGAGCAACATGCAGATTTGATGAATCAATATTTCCTAGTGGAGCCGTTTGGGAGATGGGGACACTTGCATAAAAAGGATCAGAGAGAAACGAAGCTGTGAGTGTCTACTAGGTGTCTCATTTGCTTGTGTCTCAATAAAGGCGACTTTATAGATCTCGACACCTATGGACAAAGGTCCCAGCATGCTGCAGATTGCATATCATACCAATCTATGCAGATAAAACACACACACACATGTAGAAAGCAAACAAAGCACATGTACTTGTGCTCCTTCCCTGAAGGCCTTCATTAGATAAAAGGAAAACAGCTCTTTCCAGAGCTGCAGCGCAATTATTCAGCGTAGTCAAGCATGTCTCTGTGTGACAATGCAAATTGCTTTTTCAGTTTGCTGTTCCTGATACAGATAGAGCTTTCAAAATCTGAGGGGAAGCCTCGCGCCACTGCTCCCAGTGCTGCAAGAGATACCAACAGTTATTTTCCACCACTGTGTGCGCTTGAGTCTGCATGTCGGACGGCTCCGTACGAAACCGGTGTGTGTTGTTGTGCAGAAGGAGGTGGATGCTACGCTGCACCTAGTGAAGTGTGGCAGCCTTTAAGAAATCATGACTTGATTGATAGAGGTCTAGTGAGGAGTGGAGCGTTATGCTTTGAATAAGAGAACCTTGTGTTTTGTACACTTTACAAAGATAACATCTTCAGTAAAAACAGGCTTTTAATGTGCCAATCCTTCATGCTTTGCAGCAGATAATCTAACCCCCTCTAGAGCTGTTTGTTAATATTTGTTTATGCGTGTTTTTTTTAATTCCACTATCAAAGAAATGGGCAACACTAATGCAGTTTTTTTCTAATGAATCCGTTAAAAATGTTAATTAAATCTGATCTTGCAGCTCTGTAAGTGTTGAGTCCTTGTTGTGAAGGTGATGGGTGAAGGGATTTATTTGAAAGTGGCCTGAGAAATACATGGCCTCTCCCGCGGGACTGGCAGATGATTATCCCCCTCCTTCATGGTATGCTGAGTGAGAGAGCTGTTCTCGGCCACTGACTCCTTATTTATCTTATCCCTGCACCCTCCAGCGGGCTCCCGATCAATAACAGGGGACCTGGAGCAAGAGAGGGAGACACAGGACCAGTCATCTCGAATGAGGCAGGGAAGTGTGTGGGGGGGAGGAAGTGCAAGGACAGAGCCAGAGTGTGGAAATTTATTTACGCTGCCTGCTGGTTCGTGGCCACACACAGGGAGACAAATGTTTATGGGAAGCTTCAGAAACCTCCTGGGTCACTATGAACTGTGTCAATTGATTTTGTAATGATTTTCATTTCTGTGCAGCCCTGACTTTATTTGTCACAAGTAATTTTACTTTATGATCACGCAACTGATTGAAATCCTAATACAGGGCGATGAAACATGTGCAGATGTTGTTGAGCTTTGCTTTGTTTCTTGTTTGGCATCATTCAGTGTCACGGTATGCGGGAAGCAACTTGAGACTTTAACATTTTGCTTGTGAGTAAATGTTATTCCTCCCTGTGAAGATTTTCTTTTTACCATTTCTGTCTATAGGAAGACTGTGAAGCTTCTACACTACATGGTTTTGCAACACACTCAATATATAAAACACTACATATCAAACATAAAAAGAAAAAAAAAATCTATTTTCTGGTTAGACCGTTGCCATAGAGACATGTTGTTGTCATGCCAACAAGGTGGCCAAAGTAAAACGTGCAGAAAACAAAGGATAGGGTGAGTGGATCAAACCAAAAATGTCCAAAGTTTGCTGTGGATTGACAAGGTGACCGCTATGTGAGGAGTCACTTGCTGCTCTGGCTGTGAGAGTTCGTAGCTTAGGTTTTTCAGTTTAGCTCCAGGTGAAAGCTAATAAAACAAAAAATAATACATCTTTAGGAGAAGCTTGAAAAAACAACTAGAATTGGCAAGAAAATGGAGCTAAAACTTTCTATTCCTGGTTCCTGGTCTGTTTAAAAAGGCTGAGGAAGCCTGGCCGGACACTTAAAAAAAAAAGAAAAAAGAAAAATCTCAATTTATGCCGTTTGGTGGTGTCCAGATGTGCTTGGAATATCTGATCAAATTCCACTGATGTAGTTTTATGCCTGCAGGCTGTGGAAGAGATTGAGGGATTGTGGAAGGCCAGATAAGAGAAAGTAAGTACATAGAGGAAAGCTGGGGAGGGGATGAAAGAGACAATGGAGAACAATTCAAAAAGAGGGAAAAAAGCTTTGACATATACTGATAGAAGACTGGGATGTGCTAAAATGAGGCTAACAATATTAGCGAATGGATGAAAGCAGGAAAAAGAGAGAAACTGAACAGTATTGGGCTCAGTGGAACCCAGTGACCACTCCAATTATCGTCTATTTTCTTCCAAAACGGTTGGAGTTATTGTAAGTCTGTCCCTTGGGACCCAGACTGCTCCTCATTTTCTCCAAGATTCAATTCCACTCCATCTCCCTCTGTCTTTTACATATAAAACACTTTCTTCAATTATTCCTCCGACATTCATATCGGTATTATTTGACGCCTTTGCCTATTCAGAGTGACTGCTCATTTCGCCCCACTCCAGTGTGACTAGAATCAATCCCTGGCTCATTCCAAGATATGCAGAAAGAATGAAGGCGAGAATTCGCGTGCGTGTTTGAGTAGCTGTGTGTTGAAGACGACTGAAGACACAAACAAGGTTGGCGCAAAAAAAAAAAAAGGGCAGACCTGAAGTGAGAGGGCAAATTCCTTCTACAGCAGTATGCAAATGAGTGTTTCTGAGAGGGCAGGAAAAGGTGTACTGGAGTGTGTGTTTGGTGTAATGAAGGTGTTTTCAGCTCATCTGTGCTCTTTTCTTCCCCTTGTTTAGGACAGCATGGCTTATTTGAGATCAAATGAGGCTACAATTACACGGTGCATGCCTTTCTCTTGTAATTGATTTGATGCAAAAGTAGATTCCATCACAGGATTAAACCACGGAGTTTATCTTCAAAAGCTGCCTTCTCTCCTCTTCACCTCTTCTTCTTGCGTGGCGTGTCTTTAATAACTAAAGTGTTGCTTTGTTATGCGAATTCAGGCCACAGCTGCAACTCATTACTCTCCCTCTCCATAAATACCTGGCCCCTGCATCCGTCCGCTCCTACATGCTCGGTGCGTAACATAGCAGTCAGTGAGACATTCTCTGTGGTTTTTGTTTAGTTATTAGTTACAAATTACTTTGTTCCTCCTTTGCCAAGAATCACATATTGCAAACCTCTTACCACCTGCTCCTGGTCTGCGCCATGTCCCCCATATTTTTATGCAATGCCACATTGCATAAAAAATGTAGTCAAGCCATGCCAGACTTCTAAATAAAAATATTTGCTTTGCTTTCCTGAAAGTATTACCAAAGCTTTTGCTGTCAACTCACGTTTGAGGCTATGTTGGTGGTTAAAATGTTATTTTGTGTCAAATGATAAGATTAAGTTGCAGATTTAGTTATGGAGTTAATGGAGAGTTTGACATGACTGTGGAATAAATAAAAATTATTTTGAAACATATAGACAAAGCTGACATAAAAAACCTCCTTTTTTTCAAATAGCAAAAAGCAAATGCATAGCTTCCTTTGTGTTCAGTCCACCAGGTCAAATGTAAAGTTGTGGAATAGAAGACATAAAACACCTGAAATGTTCTTGTTTATAAAATGTGGCAACGTTTACAGGGTGTGAATAAAACAACAAAAGGAAGATTCTCGGCCCTTTGGGACTTTGAGGAGCTCACAAAAAGTAACTATGCCAGTGTTCAGTTCTGACTATTACTATTTACTATCAAGAAAGAATAAAATGTCAGAGTAAGCAATGAAGTGAAATATAGAGAATCTTTGTTTTCTCTAATATGCTGAAATCACCTTAAAATATAAACAGAAAATTATTTCAATCAGCCTTTTATTAATTGCCACTCTTGTTGTACCGCAATATCGTCATCCCTCTCTGAATGTTCCTGCCCTTCAGTAGTTAATATCATTTCTGTACAGGTACTTCTTCACCTCGACCTTGTGTTGCTCTCTGAACCCTATGCGGACTTTAGGTGGAGTGGCTGTTTCCATATTCAGCGTGGCGCTCGCCCCAGTGGAAGTGGTGTGAGCTCACAGGTAAGAAGACATGCTGCACTCAGGCTGTCTGGGGAAAAGGCATGATTGGTATTCTCTCGACTGCAGCCACAGGGGGCCCAGATGAAGGGGATATGAAGTCCCTGTGTGTGTCTGTGTGTCTGCGTGTCCGCGTGCGTGTGTGAAAATCTGCATGAGCTTGTGTTTACGTGTGTATGTTTTCATATCTGTGTGTGAAAACATACGGGAAGGGCTGGCATTGGAGTCTGCTGGCTGACAGACAGTCTCTTGGTTAATGAGCAGCTGTCGACCATCACTATTCATGAGCCCTGTCACTCACCTCCTCTCAGAGCACAGACACCTGAAGAGCTCCACCATTCATTAGTGCTGTAGCATAGACACACACACACACACACACACACACACATCTTTACATGCACCCTTTTTTCTATCCATCTTCATTCAACACGTGACTACTTGCATGTAATGATGTTAAAAATATTGCGGATCAGCGGAGGCTGGATGTTTGATTGAATTGAAATAGAACTATCTTGTTTTGAGCACGGCAGGTTTGTTCGGGTAGCGAAGTATTCAATCAGCATCCCTCTGCTCTTTCATCTGGTGCTGAAAAAGGCACACAGATGGAGCTTTAGCAGAAATGACTATTTGATGTGTTCTGGGGGAAATGGAGGAAGAACAGCAGGTATGTTTGAATACCTCACTTTTTACTGCTCTGTATTAAGCAGGTTTTGAATATGAAACAAACACGAGAGCGCCTCAAAATGTCATAACCTTGCTTCTCTTTTATTGTCCTAATACAAGTCTGCTGGATATTAAAAAATGATTCTTGTTCAAATGAATTCAGACCTCTTAAACTGTCATACATTAAGTTAGAAAAATATGGCTGCTTGTGACATTGTCTGAAATATCTGGGCATACAGATATTTAATAACAAGTTCAACAAGCTCTTTTAGGACTTTTTGGTGAGGAATAAATTTGGATACCCCTACATCTTTTCATGTTGATAACAGCAAAAATTACACACAGCTGCTGAAATGTGCTATACAAATAAAATTTGATTGATTGATTTTGTAAAGGTGACTCAGTCTACAAGTGGTTGACCTTCAAACCACCAGGTCAGGTAATTAAAAGTGATATGAAGTTCATGACTGAGGAGGCACAGAGTCCTCTGGAGTTGGATGTACAAATATACACAACTTAAACTATAAGTTTATATTTCAGGTGTGATTTTAATTGAAGCATTTAAAAGCTGTAAATCTTGTTTAATCAGTTTCATTGAGTTCAACAACATGCTAGGAAGAAAAATAAAAGGAAATTTCATATAAGGTCAAGTTTATTTATTTAAAGATTGTTGGGGATTTTTGGGGCTGATCTCTCATTTTTCAATAAACTGGGGAAAAAAATCTTAATTTTTGGAGACATGTTGTCTGAAACTGGCATCTTTAATGGAGAGTATCGCCATGGAAGAGAAAGGTTCTCTGTCGGTCCAGTTCCAATAACATGCTGTGAAGAACAGCGTGTAGAAGAACAACACCTGTTGCCCCTTTGTGACTGTGGAGCTCAGCACTGCCCTCTATCGGTGCAGCACGGTACTTTAGTTTCATCAGCCAACACTACATGTCTCCAAAAATTAAGGTATTCGTTCTCGAGTTCATTTGCAGAAAATTCCCTTCCTTAATTCTTGTTTACACTTGCACGCAATTGTTTGAACAGATGGATGTGACCGCTTTGGCCACCTGAAAATTGTATCAATATTCTTTCTTTTTTAAAAATAAAAGCTTAAATTATGTGACTGAGAACTTCTAGAACAGGCAGAAAACATATTGTTTTATCGATCCTCTGTATTAACGTTAACACATTTACACCTCAGGCAAACCAGTTTGTCTATGCAGCTCACTTCTACTTGGGAGGATTTATGAAAACGTCCAGGTGCCCATGAAATCCTGTCACTTCCGATTCTCTTTGACAGAGTAAATATGATATACATTTTATCACTAATACATGATGGTGTGCTTAGATCATTCAGAAAGAACAGGAGAGAGAGGGAAAAAAACATAAGGGTGAAAGGGGAGGGAGAATGACGGAAAAAGAGACCGACAGAGTGAGCGGTGGAGAGAATATGGGTATTTCAACGCATTCAGGAATACAGGCGGGAGTAGCCAGACTCATTGATGTGAATGGAAACGATTAGTTTCCCTCCCTTTTCAGCTGAAGTCTGAGCCAGTGTAATCACAGAGCTGAATCACTCAGTCTCTGTCTTTTGCTTTCTCTCTTTCCCTCTCTGCCTTGTCTGATTTATGGGAAAAAATCATTTCTATTGAGTGATGGGGTCATGCTGCTACACCGCTTTCTCTCACTGGCGCTCTCACTCCCTAACAAATCACACCAACCCGCACAGCTGAATACAGATCTGCTCCCTGCTTTCCTGATCTGGGCTGAGACTGTTCATGAAGAGATACTGTGGCTGGTTATCACAGACTCCCATCATTCATAGCAGTTTAACACTTGTGAATGAGTGCAACTCTGTTTGTATGTTTCTTGATTCTTCATGTTTCCTACCCCAGTGAAGTTTAAAAGAAAAGAAAAAAAAGGGCATTTGACTGGCAGAGGAGTCTTTGCCCTTGTAATTGCTGCCAACCAAAATTACTTTGAATGGCAGTTGTAGTGTTTGCCGTGGAGGTGAATGCAAACAGCTGCAGCAGACAGCAAATTGCATCCTGGTGTTTGTAGGTGAAGGGGGCATTCACAACAAGCTGCATGTTTAAATCTGGGCTATCCATCTGCCAGATAATCATCTGACACTCCCAGACACACAGGGCCTTGGGCTTCCAAATCACTATGAGCTGCTTGTCCAAATGCCCAGGGATTTCTTTTTTTCTTCCTCCATCGCCTTCAGGCCATGTTTTTTTTTTAAGTGCTTTACTAATGTTGGCTTTGTTGATAAGCGCTTCTGATGAGAGCAGCACCAGTGGAAATAATTCCTTTTTCTGAGAAAAAGGAGCAGTGGATGGGACCTGGCAGTAGCTTTGCTTGCATGCACACTAATAAAAAGAAAACTTCTGCTCAGCTTCAATTGCTCACGATTTCCCATCGCCACACAAACGCGTGTATCCAACATCCGACGTTTTTAGCTCACGTTAAAGAAGATTAAAGTTATTCATCACCTCTTGCACATTGCAAGACGTACGTATGTGAACAGCATGCACGCTTATGCACACATCAGTGGCTCGGAAAATAATGTCTGTAGTTATCAAGCTGTGGCAGAACATTTGGAATTGGGTGGACATGTTGAGACCCAGGGAATGATGCTGTTCTCACTAAAATATGGCAATTCCTGCTGAGTGTCTCTAATTAATCTGAACATCTGTTTAATTTGTTTATATCTCATTGTGACTTTGTGACATGTGCAGCTTGGGTGAAGTCGGTGTCACAGAAACAGAAGAGCTGAGAACAGAAAAAGGTAGGGGCGGGGGAAACAATATTTTTAACTACAGTACAAAGAGAGAAAGAGAGTTAGGAGCATGTGAGTGAGAGAAAGAGAGAGAGTGAGAGAGAGAAAGAGAGAGAGAGAGCTGGAGGGAGTGATGGAAAGAAGGGAAAAAAAAGATGGAATGAGAGACAAAATCTTCCAATCATCTGTCAGTCCAGTACACAGCAACTATGGATCTTGGTGCCTCTGGGTTGCACTAATGTACTCCTGGGCCTGAAAGTAGCTCATCAGTGCCAACTATAGACTCACAGCTCTGTTCGAATCATTAATGGGACACTGAACAGCAGAGCAGAGCTGGTTGAACTCTTTGCTCAAACGTATATGCTTCTCATTTCCAAACAGTAAGAAAGGCCAGGTGGCAGAATGCTGTGAGTGTGACACACAATGCTTGCACATCAGCATGTTATGGTCAGCGTGTGATAAAATTGATACAAGTGAAATGTGACTGCATACAAGACCTTCAATACTTATCCAGAATGCATTAAAAGAAAGACAGCTTTACAGGGGCGAAGAGTTTAGTGCTTGGTTGCATTTAAACCCAAAACTAATTTGTGGTCAAATTAAATCAAATGTAATTGAAAAGTAACAGAAATCTACTCAAAACTTTGTCTCAGTGGTGAGAGGGCAACTCCATTCCTCCTGTCCTCAAGAGCTGGTACTCTGTCCGTGTTTTAGATCCCCAGTCCAACACAGCTTAAATAATAGCTAAAAGACTTCCTCAGGATGTAATCAACACAATGATCTCAATTTAAAAAGGGAGGTAACATCTAAAATGTTGGCCACCCATGAGGCACACCATGCTGCCAAAAGTATTTGTTCACCTTCCCAAATCATTGGATTAAAACGTTTCAATCACTTTTATGGCCACAAGGGCATAAAATACAGCACACACACACACACACACACACACACACACACACACACACACACACACACACACACACACACACACACACACACAGACTGCTTCTACAAACATTTCTGAACAAATAAATTCCCCAAAATGGTACATATGCAGTACAAGTTCAGTCTTGCTACTTAATATTACATAGTGAGCTGTTACAGATATTTTGGTCATTTAGTGGAACAGAGTTAATATGTACGCTGACGTGAATAGAGAGCAGAGGTCGTCATCTTTCTACAGAGTGAAGCGAAAGACCTCCAAATTTAACTCAACCGTCAGATTAGCTAAAAAATAAAGAGGCTAAGGAGATAAGTATCGAAGGTCTTGCATGCTTTCTAAAATGACAAATAATGGCCCTAACTATGTAGTCTGTTGTGACACATTTAGAGAATTTACACTTACTACTTAATATTTCTTGCCCCGAGAAGTACATCAGGCCTAAGTGGTTGGTAATAATGGAATCAAAATGAATCCTTTTATCATGTGAACTGCTATGACTTTACTCACTGGCTGCAACCGAAAACAGAGACAAACACAAAATTAATGTCAATAAAGGGCATTAAAGGGTTTTATAAGCTTGAAGTGAAGGCAAAAGCCTGAAAAATAGTTACACGGTTATTATTTAAGGCTCATTTGACTTTTACTTTTCACAGTATTTCCACTCCAATCACAAGGGATTCAAGTTATGAGAGGTAACCTTTTTATTAAAAAAAAAAACAAAAACGCTACAGTCCTTGATGTGTGATTAATAATTAGTTTGTTATCACTGTTTGATTCAGAGCTGCTAATGAAACACATGTTAACAGATTGGGCAGCATAACTGTGTATCAGTTCTACTGCCCAATCTGATATTGAACTAATTTTTGTGTAATGATTTATTCATTAAACATTCCCCAGTCTGCTCTTTAGAAATGAATCATAATCTCATTACACTTTCAGGGTGAATTATTATTAGGAATGTGCTTGTCAATTCAGCATTTATCTTGTAATTTTTTCTTCTCAATTGTTCTGTAAAAATATATTTTTATTCTATTAGGAACAACTTTAAAATAATTATTCTCATTTTAATTATCAGATAGATCATTCTACTTTGACTTCTCAGACTTTTACGGTGAAAAAAATTATGCAGTGTAACCTCAGCATCTAAATCAAATTTATGTTCAGAATCCAGGCGTAGACTAAGCTCTCCCAAAACCTTTTATTTTGTTTTTCTAAGCAATTCTGAGTTAAGCTTGTTTGAGCTTGAAGTCACAGACAGATTTCAAAGCATTTTCCTTCAGATTTTTGGTAGAGATAATTTTCTGCTCTTATCAGCTATGACAAGTATTCCAGATGTTACAGAAACAAAGCAGCCTCTGACCAACCTTATGTTTGAATGTTGGTACAAAATGTATTTTTCCAACATACTTTCAGGTCTAATGGACAATATGCTACCAAATGCATTATTACTATATGATTATAAAACTCAAAGCAGCACTTTGTGTATTTTATATCTTCTTCATATCTTAAAAGACAAACAGGAATAAGTCTAAACTAGGGTTACTCATTGACTGTACATAGTGCATCTTTCTTGTGAGTACAGATGAGCTAAATAATGTGCTAAGACAGATTAACAACAACAAAACTTTGGGCCCTGGTGAGTTAGATTCTGATTTATATGAGCAACATTTTAATCGATACTCGACTCTGGAAACATTTCAGATGTGTATGTAAGTTTATGTTCTGTGAAAATGTTAGACTCGATATATTATGCAGCAGTAAGATCTCAGTCTTGTGTTTGGTATGCATCACTGTTTCTGCTTGGCCTTCTTTCCACAGTTGTAAATGGGAACATTGGTACATTTATCTTTACAAGGCCATATTAGGCATCTTGCCTATTTATTCTTGTTTATTCTTGATCCCTAGGAGTTGTAATCTTCAGTCAGAGACAATTATTTATGTCCATGACATGTTCATTTCTCAAACACAAATTGCTTTTCGAGAAAGTGCCTTTCAAGTATTTCTACCTCATCCTAAATGTTATCACTATATATATATAGGACTGAAGACTATTAGTGTACTAATTGTATGTGCAGTTACTGGAGGAATCTAGTGATTATAGTGCTTTGCTGTAAATACTTTTATTTTGGCATGTTTTATGACAGGTGTTTAGCTTGTGTCTTTCATGTAGAAAAACACCTGACAGTACGAAACAAGAAAGTACGAAAGTAAGCTTTCATACAAGCCAGTCAGAATCTTTGCATTCATAGTACAACACTAACAAAGCAAAGCAATCCTGTTAGCTGGCTAGATGTAAAAAAATAAATACATAAATAAAAAAAAGGTTGTTTGTCTATATTGTGTAAAAGATGATCTTTTTCACACACTTGTTAAAACTGTCACTGTGTTGTGACAGTTTATTTTGAGGCAGATAATCTGTGAAAAGGTTGAGATCCTTTGCCTTCTCCTTGTAGTCCTACAGCAATCTTCAGGAATAAACCACTCAGGCAGAAACTAACCAATCAATGCCAGGAGGAGGGTCTTAGCTCTGTCAATCACTTATGCACATGCTGCTCAGACCCTCCTCACAAAAGAGCGTGCCATCATTGCTCAAGCTGGTTAGCATGGTCACAGATTACAGTAGATAAACAGTTTCCTGTAATGGTAAGCTGTCTCTTTGTTGTCTCTCTTAACACATTGAGCAGCGCATGCACAAGCTTGATTGACGAGGGTAAGACCTTACGGTTACCCCATGGCACAACTGTTCCATTTGTCTCCATTTGTGGATAAAAGCTATCAGTGAGCTGTTGGATTTTTTTCTTTTTTTATTGCTTTACTTTTGGGCATGATGTAATGTTTTAGCCTACTTCATTATGTTGTTATTGAATTACTTGATTTATGATTGCTGGATGTGGCTGGGCTGATGAAACTGAACCAAAGAAAAATTGGTCATTGGCAATTAATTTATCACCTATGGTTAGATGCCTGGATGTTGCTCCCCTTAATAAAGAAAACACATATTTTAAAAATTTCACTTAGTATTTCTTCAGCATTGTCTCAAGAAATACTTATTCCTGTAGACTTATTCCTGTTTGAAATATGCTTGATCTGAAATTGATCTGAAAGGAAATAAATATTATTATTTTTTAAATAACTTTGAATAGAACCAAAAACAACAAAAATAATAATAAATGAACTACTACAACACTTTCCCTTGTTTTAGGACAGATTGAGCAATGATCAATATCTTTATTCATCCAAAGTTTTCTGTCTTTATGTTGTGTATCTAGTAAGTGTTTGTCCAAAAAGCTTATTTACTCATATGAGAGCAATTTCGCCACTCCCCTCAAAGCTTTTACGGAAATGAACCGTCAGATCAGAGAGATGAAGGGCTGCTCTTACTTCACAGGCTGCACGTGTTTGAAATGCAAAGCTTAATTGTAAATTCATTACAGTTTTACAGTGCTCTGAAATAATTTTGGAACATATCACTGCATAAATCTGGGCTGGGAATTTCCCACACAATATGCACGTGTAAACTTTCGATTTGTGAAACTTTTGATCCGCAATGTTACAGGAGTAGTGGAGTGATATTTTTGAATAAGAAAAAAGGCCATTGCATTGTTGAAATACCATAGTGTCAATCATTCTGTGTTTCTGCTATTGTTATTCAAAGGTGGTGGAAACAGATGACCTTTCCTGGCCAAGAGCTTAGTCTAGTTAAATTCAATTTAGTCCAAGAGGGTGAAAACAAGAAAGAAAAACATGGTAACCTTTACGTTGACATTGATTCTAACCTTGAACAATGGTCCTTAAAGGACATGAAAGCCTCGACTTGTGCCAGGATCTGGGGCAAGAGAGCAACGCCTGCGCTCGTGTGCATGTAAACATGCATGTGCTGTGCACTGGCAGGAGTCTGACAAAGTGTTTTTGTCGGCTTCAAACGAGAATCTCTAGCCTTAAAAGCTCTTTCCATCTTCACTGGCAAGGCCACAGAAGCATTTCTTATCTTCAGTCATTTCATTATAGACATGGCTGTTTGTTCTCACCATTCATCTTCAAATACGTCCCTTCCATCTGTCTTCTTACCGCCTTTCCTCTTGAGGACTGAAACAAAGCTAATTGAAATAAATGAACTGGGGAGCAAATCAGACTTCATTACATCGATTGTGTGGGGTTTCTGATTGCAGCTTGTTGAGTGAATGTTCCAGAGCTCATTGGTAATGAAGAACTACACTGTCGCAACAAATTGCAAGCAGTCAGATTCTGACTGACTGGATGTTTTATTTTTTGTTTTTTTCCCTCAAACTTGCTCTGTGGTTATCTGATTAAAAAAAAGAAAACAGAAGAAAATCTTGTAGTCTTATTTGCACATCAACTTTTGAAAAATACATTTTATTGCAGGCAACAGGCTGTTGGTTAGAAAGTCCAAGGAAGAACTGTACAGTTTATAAATTTAATACAATGAACACTATACACAAGAGGGGCAGTGCTTGACAGGGTCAGGAGGGGGGAAACAACTGTACTGCACAAACACCATCAAACAAACATAACAGCAGGATGGAATAGTATAATTACACATACTGTTTAAGCATTCTACTGTTTGAGTCAGAGGAGGTAGTTAAGCACTGAGAAATGTCACTTGCTTGAGATAAAATTGGCTATAAAAATGAAAGTCACAGGCATACTGCATGTCATTTCTACATTATCTCACTGCTCCGTTTGCCAATCCAAAAAACAACATTTAATTCGGAATGTAGAAACTGAGTCTTTGGCTCTTAAAATGCAAATATACTAGAGTTTGGAGATGTAAAATAAAATGAGACTTTGATCATCCATTTAATTTTTTCCACATGTACTGTAACATGTATCCTGTGCAATTACAAGGGGGAAAATATATGAAAGAATGTAAAATGGAAAAGCTGAACTAACCTTGTTCCACACTATTAAGTACCTATTATCAATTACAGTGAGTCTGACAAAAAATGAGAAACAGATCAAATGTTTGGAAAAGATTTTCTTTGCATTTGATTATTTTAATCCTCAAGTTAAAACTATAGTTTGCAAACAAGTCTCAAAGGATCAAAAGGATGTTATTGTAAATGGTATCAATAAGGAGAACCATGTAAAAAAAATATTAACTATAATATTGCACAGTGAAGGTTAAAAATGAGGAAATATGGATTGTTGGATGAGATAAGACTTCTTACTCCTCCAAATAAATATGATTAAAGACAGTCTTCTTTGAAACAAATGAAAGAAAAATTATGATATGATGAAAAGTCTAACTTGTTTTCTTTAAATAAATCTGAGTATTTTGCAGGAGCGGCTGGTTTCTGCTAGGTAGTTGGGAAAGAAGGGATGTCATTTTTTGGCATCACAGTGAGTGATGCCAAAAATTCACTGGCGCCACTCACTGTGATGCCAAAAATTGCATAAGTCCCATTTTTTAAAAAAAATAGGACTTAGGCAATTATGCTATTAGGCTGATGGATTGAAATGGACAATTGTAACCCATTGTCCATTGTAACAGATAATGGGTTTCATCCATTGTCTGTAACCCCTTACAGAGTGGAGGGGAGTTGGTGCCTGAGGTGGGATCCACCCTGGGCAGGTCACCAGTAAATCGCTGGGAACACAGAGACACACAGGACAAACAACCATGCACTATATGCAAATCTAAGGACAATTTAGAAAGCCTTGAAATTCTTGCTTTTGGACTGTGGGAGGAAACTGGAGAATCCACGCTGCCGGTTTAGACTAAAGACAATATGCAGAAAAACCTCAGGCTTCAAACCCAGGACTTTCTTGCTGCAATGTAACTGTGCTTCCAACTGCACTAATATGCAGCTCAGCATATATCCAAATGGTAAAGAAAATAATGACCATCATATGGAGAAAATGAAGCTGAGGATGTTCTCACCAGAATCTATAGAAATTTTGAGCATAAACATGTTGGGTGACCTAAAGAGGATTCAAGAGATATCCTCACATTCTTAACCTACACCTGCATATTTTGGGCGTGTGGCAGAAAGCCAGAGTGCATGCAGGGAACTTACACATGCATAACAAAAATATGCAAACTCCATTCAGAAAGGCCAGCAGTTTTTCTGCTGCAAGGCAACAGTGCAAGCAGCTTTTCCATCGCTTATACAACCAGGTGCACTTTTATATTTTCCCCCCTTCAGATGGATTTGATTGTTTTTAAAATTCATAGCACAGGATAAATGTTACATTAGAAGGAAGTAGTTCATTTCTGACATCAAAAAACCTGATATTTCAGGGCAAATGTCAAATCTTTGCGAGCCATTACCTTCACAGTGGCAATTAAAATGTGGTAGTTTCTATATCAGATTGTATTTTTATGTTCTATGCGTTTTAGTTTAAAGATATTGCTGTTTAAAGACACTAGGTTTTGCTCTGGAAATCCCTGGAATATCAAAAATTGCCTTACGAGTAGATTTTCCCCATAAGAGCAATCAACCATGTTGCTCCGAACTGTTCAGTTTCTCTTCGCTGGCTGTGTGAAAATGACACAATCAGCCAGGAGATGTGCAAATAAAACGGAAATCCGTAGTCCCAGCCCTGTTCGAGTGTCTTGTGCTGCTGAAGGAACAATAACCTCTCATTCTCCAGTCCTATAATCGTGCCCACAGAGACGCACAAACATAGTTACACAAGAATAACAGAATTATCTGTAGCACCACAGAAGAGCAAATTGTGCCTGAATAGCAATGCTGTCTGTCCAAAATTCAGCATGTGAACAAAAGAAAAGAAAACTGAGTTAAGCAATGACAATTAAACAGGTTATGTAAGCAAAAGATACATACAATGTTTCTTAGTGTATAGCTTTCCAGTTTAGACTAGAGAACATTATGATTGACATGCTCTTAGTTTGTCTGTTAATGTATTTTCATCCTCAGTGATTATTTATCTCTGCTAAATGAATGTTGCTCTGCTGCAGAAACATGACAAAAAACTCTGATCGGCAGAAACACGACAGACCCGAAACCCTCATTAGGAAGGCTATGGAGGGAAGCAGTCCATAAAGGAAAACGGCCTTATTCGGTCAAGTAAGTGTTTGGTTCAATAGCTCACTGCACCTAATGAATACACAACAAGGTGATTCACTGAGCAAACTGCAGTTAAAGGGTAAAAAGGACAATTTATCATCTCTGCACATAGAAATTTAATTACAGTGCTGGTGTGGAATTAATATGCTCTGCTGATTCACAACTGCTTTGCAATTGTCATTGAGAAATGCAAACATGCAGATGAGTATTGCAGTTCCGATTTATTCAATCTTGGATTTTGCAAGAAGCCATCAGGCGGGCAGATCATTTATCTGAAAAATCCAAACTAACTGTCAAATGCTGCAACATCCTTGTTGTTCTTGACTGCTACTGCTTCTGTTTTGTGCAGCAGAGTAGTCCTTCTAAATACAGAGAGTCATTTATAGCCCACAAGAAAAGATCTTAAAGAAATTAAATATTTTAAATGCAATAATTCCCTTTTGTCCTCACTGCTGCACTTGCTATTTTTCTTAATGTTAGAAATTCACAAAAATATTACAAAAATGCTGACGAGTCTTAAATAATAAATCAGAATCCCACAATAAAAAACTTGACACTGTGTGGCCAGCCCAGTTTTTGTTGTTGTTGTTGAAATCATACTGTGAAGGTCTTCTGTGTTTGTGGGTTTAGCCGTTGAAGCAGACTTGTCCAAGTTGGAATCCAAACTTCTGGCTGTTGCTGCCAAAGTCTGCTGGAGCAACATCTATAACGGGGAGCAGCTCTGCAGAGGGGGAGACAATCTCTAAAATAGTCCTTTCCTGGCCTTTGCGAGACTGGAGAAGAAAAATGGAAATCATTATTAGCATCCGCTTGGGTTAATTTCACTAACCAGCCCCCCTCCCTGCCCCCCTTTAGCTTGAATCACTAATTAGGTTAGGGATTTGATGGTTACAAATGTATTCAATCCAGCTGACAACAGCAACACTGTCGACATGCACATTACTCTAATTAATGCTAATTCCACTTTGTGCAGCCTGTCTTTTTCTCCGACACGTGCCAGCACTGACCTGGCATCCATCGTGCACTGCTGCAATGAAGGGGCTCTTGGCTTGTGTCAGCTCCTCGCCGTTGCTGCCCCGGAAGCGGAGAGCATGCTGGTAGGAGCGGGAGGCGCTGTCAAACCAGCCAGCTGAATTCTGACAGGTATAGGTGAAGCTCTGCCTGGCTGTGGCACTTAGCAGTTTAAGGAAGGTCAGCTGAACTACATGCACCGGGTTCCCGTCGCTGTCAGTGTAGGAAAACTGAATGGCACACAGACATGAGCATTAGTGTGCTAAACTGGAGGACAAATGAAAAGAATGCTCGATCCATTTTAATAATAAAGCAGTACAAACAAACACAAAACGGCTTTTCTCTTGGAAATTGGATCACAAAAACCTCCAAGCAGCTGCTTGGTGAAAAGCCGTGAACGATCGTCATTGGGGAACAGCTGCGTATTCGTCAGAATTATTCTCACAGCTTAAATCAAATGCGGCCAAAATACAATTGTTTCTAAAATGACTTGAAATTGTCAGAAGTTTGATGAAAGTTAATTAATTTTTTTTTTTAAATAAAAAACTTTGCTGTTTAGGTTAGAGTTAAAGTTAGGTGAATGTTTATCACTGAACAAATGAAATGAGTATGTTACTCTTAATTTAACTGTTTGTAGCAATCACTGCCAACCAGCAATCTCTGTCCTTCATAACGTACCATTGAATTTATTATGCATTGGGGTCCGGAACGCTTGGAAATTACAGAATTTGTTAGAAAAATGTTATTGCAGTTCAAGCAATTCTTTCTAATATTACAAATCATTTACTAGTTACACCTTACTCCTTACACTTACATCTGCATGAATAAATTTCTGATATAATGTGCTGATTTACTCTTTGAACACTAACATATCTATCAATATTAATTTATATATTTGCAAAACAAAGAGTAAAACCAATTTTACCTAATTAAAGGCGTCCATTTTAAATGAATCCCTTTTCAACGTAAAATGAAGAACTGTCAATGAGCGGTAAATTAGTCTTCATATGCCTTCACAATCATTCTTATGCCCAGATATCAATTACAAAGCCTCAGTTGATAACACTGTTATTATTATTCTTTTTTAAGATGCCACATTCATTCAAAATTGATTACTGATTGATTTTGTTTGTGCAGTTATTTTTACCTGTTTTCCCTTCCTGTATTGGCTAAACCAACTTCCTGGTTTCTCCTTGTTCCATGAGGATAATTTAACCTGGGTACAAAGATGTTTATTAAGGTTTTAGGATTTTTTTTAGTGTAACATCACAAAAGCCTGGCTTTGAAAGAGACCGAAGGCTCACCATCTCAATCTTTTTGTTGGGGTGGAGACAGGTCTCTCCAAAGGCTGTAAAGTTACAGAAGACCTTAATGGAGTCTCGGTGACAGCCCTGATTAGGATCTATCCAATACTCCCCTAAAATGGCAAATTTGGAGAAAATCACAAACAAAAAAGTTTAAGTTTTGAAGAAACGCTACTCTTCACATTCGTGTCAGATAAGACCCTTTATATTCTAACCATCTTTGTAGTTCGATTGAACCATCATGAGCTCTTTGCAGGACCTGGCAGGGCTTTCAAATGTCCCCAGTGGTTTTCTCATGAGCTCCACATCATTCTTCATGGAAGAGAGGGTAGCAAAGACCTCTTCCATTCCCTCTACATCTTCCAGAGGCTGATCTCCCTGGAAGAATTCCTCCGTTTTGAAACGCACATCCTCCCCCGTCAGCGGGGCTCCTCCCGCCTCGTCTGAGTGCCTTCGTCTTTTCCTCCTCCCTTCCTGAATTGGCAATGGTTGAACAAATGTTGCAGGGGGTCCCTGATGGTTGGAAAAATTGTTTTTTTTTTTAAAAAAAGTGGTGAAAGAGAACGAAAAAGGATGAAATCAGCAAGCCATGGAGTGGATCATCCAAAATACTCACTGGGGGTCCTGGAGGACCAGCAGGCCCTCGATCTCCTCTGGGACCAACAAACCCCTGGAATAAAGACAACAAGAGACTGGGTCGACTCACTTCACCCCGGGACTTTCTCACACCTTTTGTCTAAATCCCGAATTTATCTGGGCAGATACTGTATGGCTGCTGCTTATAGGATTTTCCAGCTGTGTGCATCAGTACTCAGTGGTCAAAGCCGTGACACACTCACTGTCAGGATACTGGTTTCTTTTTTTTGTCAACAATATCACACACACCAGACCCAAATCCTATTAGAAATTCCTAATAGAAAAAAAAATCAAAGCTGTACAGTACGTTTTTTTGTTCCAAAGATATGCCGTAAACACAGAAGTGTACAGTGATTAGGAAGCATAGGATATTCAGGCCAACAAATCTACTTTCTCCTTTGTCCCCCGGCATATGGACACAGCAGCTGCTTTCTGTGAAGAGGTGTGATTGCATAAATAAGACAGATTACAATACTTACCGTCTCCCCCTTAGATCCCTTCTCACCAGCTGCACCCTGCGAGTTGAGATAACGAATAACTAATCATTAAAACAAGCATAGTTAAGAAAAATTTAAACTGTAAAGTTTTGACATATTGAATTATTCTAGTACTGCAAAATATCAACCTGACAGCTATTTTTTTCTACTTTTTACGTATGCAACAAAGAACCAAATCTGAGAAGCAATGTGAGTGTCCGTTTTGTTAGTATGTTTAGAAGCAGAATAATTATACATTCAGTTATGAAGGAGAACAAGAACGTGTTCAAGTTAAGCCACTCACAGCCAGTCCGGGTAAACCCGGGGGGCCGATTGGACCAGATGACCCGACCGCACCCTAGGGGTAAAAACAATAATCTTTATTTGTTGGGAACTGGGTTCCCCTGGTGCATCATACTGTGGCAGGTTACCACTTACCCCATCTCCTTTGGACCCTGGCAAACCTTGACTTCCTGGCAGGCCCCTGTCACCTTTCTCACCAGCCTCTCCAGGAGGGCCGATTAAACCAATCAACCCTCCGTGGCCCTGCAAGCAGTGACGGACTTTATCATCAATATCCTCTGGGGTCCGATTACAGCACACAGCTTCGACCAATAATAACTATGCACTTACTTTCTCTCCTTTTCTTCCAGGATCTCCTTTTAAACCCGGTAATCCTGGCGGACCCTAAAATTGAACATAGAGAGTTGGCCGGTTGAAACTGTGCTGCAAATTCCGTACGGAATTTATTTAACAATGATCATCACAATGGAAAAATCTCCTGTCTCATTTCATAACATGTTCAGTCCTCTTACTATTGGTCCGGGCGGTCCGGTCTGTCCTGGTGGTCCATTTAAACCGTGTTCGCCCTTTAAAACGGCAACATGGGGGTGAACGTGAGCATGGTGAGTTAGAAATAGTGCAGCGATATTTTTGGTTGCTGTGGTCCATTCATACTAACCGCAGGACCTGGAATGCCTCGAAGGCCTTCTGGACCGGGCCTTCCTGGATGGCCTTGGGGTCCCACTGGCCCCGTCTTTCCCACTGGACCCAGAGTTCCTGTGGCTCCCTTTGGAGCAAAAGCACAAACAGAAACAACAGAAAGCAATGCAGAAAAATTATAAATGAAAAGTGGAGATCATAGTCAGAGCTTCACATTATGTTCCTTACTTTGACTCCTTTCATGCCTTGTTTTCCCTCTTTTCCTGCTGCACCAACGTGACCCTGGTGGAGATAATGAATGTGGTTGGGACAGTGATTGAAAGTATTAGCTATGAATAAGCACATAACATGGCTTACAGACATATATAGGCTCAATAAATTAATCTCACCCTCCGACCAGGTGGCCCAGGAGGGCCAGGCTCTCCAGAGGCTCCTGGTGGTCCCTGCATGAAACGATACAACTCAAAACAACAGAAACATATACTTTACGTAGCAACAGTTGAAGGGAAAACATTCCAATATTTTCAGACTTTCTCTTGAGCTGCAATTAACTTGAAATCTACTCCCAAAGATGGCCGTGACAGGAGGTAGCGATTTACACGAAACTGCAGGTGGAGTTTTATGATGGGAGCTGAACATTTCCTGTTGTTTGAATATTTCCAGCATTCGTTTCAGTCATCGCACTTTAAACTCATCTACAGTTCATGTGTTTTGGTAGCGTTCTTGTAATCACAACTTTACAGTTTACTGTTTAGTCATCATGACTTTCAGTGTTTTGCAAATGCTTACATCCAAATGCATTCATACAATTAGCTCTAACAATTTTATTTATTTTTTGTTACATTTCAGGTTCAGGCGGTAAACTGGTCGTTTTCGGGGATTTAAAGTGGTAATTGTTTAAGTGTTTTGCAGTGATGATGTTGAAACAATCACAACCCTGTATGATTGTTCACCATTAAACAACTCTGAGTTTGAAAGAAACAATGCATGCAGTCAGATGTATTTATAGATGTTAGTGCTTTTTTGTGATATGCAGCACAGGCTTTAATTAAAAATGTATTAATGTCACAAACGCCCTCTGACTTTGGAGTGACTTTAATTCTGCTTCGTAGAGTAACCACTGTGAAATAATCACAAATTATGACTGCAGAACAGCTGCAGCTCTAACTCTGCTCTCAAAACAAGAGAATACAAAAGTCTGTGTTGGAAGTAACTTTGTACTGTCCATAAAGTTTGAAGTGTCTTTACATGAGTTGAAAAGTGTAATTGTTGCTATGGAATCAGAGAGAGAGAGAAAAAAAGTTTTGCGTTGGAAAATCGTGGCTTTTATTTTAATGATGGGAGCCTCTCTCCCACACACTCGGTAGCACTCTAACACTAGGAGGGGTGGCCATCTCACTGTCATAATTTAAAGAATTGGCTCAGTTTTGGATCATACAGTGGGGGGAAAAAAATAAAAATCTGCCTGGGTAAGAAGAAATTAAGTTCCACGAGAAAAGTGTTCCAGGTTACATAGTAGAAATTTACCTCTAGACTTCTAAGAGGCTTAATAGAGGAACAATAAAAATAATCCTAAAAATAACTCCTTACCGTTTTTCCAATTTCCCCATTGTCTCCTTTAGGTCCTGGTGAACCATCAACCCCCTGAAAGACAAAATTACTAGAATTAGATCAGAATTCATAACATTATCAACAGACAAACTAAAACAATAACTCTTACATTGACTCCTGGTTCGCCTGGTGGGCCAGAATCTCCAGGAAATCCAAGAGGGCCCTAAGAGCAAAAAAAAGTTGGATTGAAAACGTCTTGACTGACATTTTGGCTGATTTTAATAGCTGATTTAAATTTAATAATGATGCATCCGCTCACCAGGTTGCCTTTAGGTCCATCCTCTCCAGGTGTTCCTCTGGTTCCTGGAGGCCCCGCTGCCCCGGAAGGACCAGCATCTCCCTTCTCACCAGCATTTCCCTTAACCCCCTGCAAAGAAAATCATTACAATGTTGAAAATAGTTTTGAAAAAAATTAAAGTTTTAGCTTCTGAGCAATAAAACAAAAACAGAGAAAATAAAAGCAAAGCCACTCACTGGAGGGCCCAGCTCCCCAACCAACCCTGGGTCGCCTGCTTCCCCATCCTCACCCTGACGAAGGAAGAGCATTTATACAGTATGTAGAAAAAAAAGAACATCGAAAAGAACATCGGGGTTTGCTGACCTTCTCTCCAACGAGACCAGGTTGGCCGACTCCTCCAGGCAAGCCAGGTGGGCCCTGCGTGTCATGAAAAAGGAAAGCTTGAACTAAAACAGGACCGGGTTTTAAATATTCATTTGATTTCTGAAAATGTGATTCCGCTGTATTTTTTTTTTCTTTGCTTGTCAGCATCTTTGCTCTCACAATGCAGAAACTGGAACAGAAAGAAAAAAAAAAAGACAACACACAAAGAAAGTAAAGAAAGGCAGTTGCCGCTTTAGCATTTTCTGCGAATAATGTTTAAATCTTAAAAGTTTCTAGTCACTTTCTTTTCTTTATGTATTTTTTTGTTGTTGTTTTTTTGTTTTTGCATGTACATGCATGACTGAGTGACGTTTCTGTCAGGCAGAGGCCACCATGCAGAGACACTGAACCCCTGCTGCCACCAGCTTTTCTTAAATCTGTCTCTATCTTGTTCTTTCCTATCTTTTCTGTATCAATCTATTTATAGATTGAACCATCTCTGGAGTGCCGCATGTCCATGTTCCTTGTGATAAAGCACTAGCGTGAGTCTCACAGCTCTCTGCAGCTGACTGCTGAATAATTGAGCAATATAAGAGACTGCAGAGGGACAGCCTTTACTAGAGGTAAATATAACTGCCTCTCCAGGATAATAGCCTAATGCCTCTTAATGATTCATGGAGGCGTAAATATAACTATTGCAGAGATAACATTCTAATACTTTTAATCATTAAACTTTCAAAGGGCGTGGAAAGCATGTCTAAAGACGTGCTCAGAGGAGATGAAAGGATGGAAATAAGCGCAACTGCAATGACATTATGATAATACAGCCTTTTGAACGAGGCCGTTGTATGAGAGAACAGGATCTCAAAACCAATTTCCATAAGGTTTCTAACACAAAAAAGTTTAAAAATACTGCGCCATCTTTTAACATTTTTACAAGGCAAATTAAAAAGGACAAGTTCATGTTTTCAAACCCCACAGAGTTGTGATTTAAACAGAATGCAAAACCCAAATATGACAAATTATGCAAAAATATGCACATTCATGTATCATGAACAGGCCAGCTTGAATATACAGTGATGTTGATTATGTTGATTGCATTACCTAATGAAACGGAGCTTTTTGTTGCATTTACTGATTCATCTAATTGAATACAAATTATCTACATATGCTCCACTTGGATGTTTTCATGGATGTTATGAAGGGGGAAAAAAATTTACCAGCAAGGAAGAAAAAGCATTCTAATATGACTAAAATAAACCCTGAGAAGAACAATATTATTTTCAGTGCTTGCTGTTTCTGTGGAAGCAAATGGCCTAAATCTAATGTAGATACATTTTTCTTAGAAACGATACCTCTGCTCCAGAGGGCCCCTGAGGGCCTCTTGGGCCATGCTGTCCTGGAGGCCCCTGAAAAGAAAGAAAGGAAACATTTTCATGTGGATCACATAAAACATTCAGCGTTACAAAGTGAATGTGAGCTGGTGCCTCTTAAATTAAATAAGAGTTAGATGTCAGACATCGCTAGATTGCTTATGCAATGGCCCCAGTATCTCTGATTATTATTGTACTGACATGATGAAGACGTCCAGACAGGTCATTACCCTCAAAATGACAAAAGCTCCGACTCTTTCCCATTTCGCCTCCCACTGCCTCTCTCTTATTCTCACTTATTAATAAGAAACCTCTCGCCCGCAATATGCTCGAGCATATTCTCTCAGCCAGGGAGAGCATGTGATTTGACTTGTCTGTGCAGCTTAAGAGAGCACCAAGCAATTAATCTTAACAGTCCTTGGCTTCGGTTTTAGTTGAGTTGATGTTGAGCTGAGCTCTGAATCACTCTCAAGTCTTAGAGGGAACCTTGTGTTGTAAAGACTCTGAAACAGAGAGACAGACAATCTGCCCAGGGAGAGACCGTGTGGGACTGAAGGAAACACATATCCTTCTGGCACAGAAACATTTCGGCGTTATGGGGAGAACTCTGTGATCCGCAACAGTGACACATGAATAAAACTTACCCACTGAGTCCTCAGCATCTCCCCTCTCTTCCATCTCTCTCTTTCTCTCTCTTGTTTTGGTTCCATTTTAATGCATTCCCTCCCTAATCTGACTGCGGAGAAGGCAAGCTATAGAGAATCTTGTTGAGCGTGTGTTCATGGCTGACAGCGTTGCAAGATGACTGTCACAAAGGAGGATGCTCATTAGACGGCCAAGGATGAGGCTAATCTGATTAGCAGCTGTCACACTGTCTTCCTGCTCACAATGAGCGCCCCGCCTCTTCCTTCTACTCCAATGCTCCTTTCTGTCACTACTTTTCTCTTTTATGCTTTTCCTTTTGCACGCTGAGCCACCATGTTCACTCTTTTGGCTCATCTTTTTTCCAAGCGAAGTGGTGGACGTTTGCTGCTGATAAACACACTGATTCAAACTGTAAATGTAAAGCTAAACTTTCAAGTAAACCTTCATTAGCATTCGGATATTTTTTATGGAACGTAACCCGAGATACGACAAATAAATTGTAAAAGACACAAAACTAGTCAGAGAAAAACAGTTTTAATGACTATTGCTCTTAGTTAAGAATCATTTATTTGTTAACGGTCCTGTTGGGCAGTGATTGTGATAAATCCCTGCTCCAGTCTCTCCATTTGTCTCTGCATATGATGGCATCCTGGTCTAGATTACAGCAATTATTACCGGAAGCTGAGGCATAATTAGCATTATTAGTTACACCTATGTTTATTTCTGTAACAGAAAAATCTAATTATCTTCTCTCACAAAGGCGTTTTCCAAAGGAAAACACAAATTTAGATGGAACGCTCCACATTACCAAATCTATTGGACTGGAGAAGAAGCTCAAAGTATAAAAGCTTGAGGCAAAGAGGAGACATATCCTCCTAATTTCTGTGCAGTTGCCTCGGTTTACCAATCGAAATGTAAAGCCCAGATAGACGCATCTTTAAATATGTCTGAAAAGTAGCTTGAAAATAATGAGACTCGGCACAAACTCATTCCCACAGTTAGAAGCCACTTGGGATTGGAGGAAGCCGATGTTAATGACAGTCATCAGAGTTTGACACTCGGCAACACAAACAGCACAGCTGTTCCTAATTAACTTAATGGCCGTAACTAATCAAAGTTTAATAAGATTAGGTGGATTGGCCAGGTACTACATGTAGCTCACAAAAAGCCAAAAATGGCCTCACAATTATAAAACCTTGTGCTGCATGTAAGGAGGAGTGTCATGATTTGCGACGTAGTTGGAGACAAATTCAACCAGATGACCTTGGATATTCAGGAAAGCCCAAAAAGGGGTAAAGCAGAGTGACAAGAGGCAAACAAAAACATTAGGGATGTCTGGTGTGACTGGCAATGAAAAGAGAGAAGAACTGGTGAATATTTGAAAAGATACTAGCATTAGACAACAGAAATCTGACAGAAAGCTAAGCAGCAATATCATCCAAAGGTGATTCCTGGATGTCTGGGAGGAAAGAAAATGTCTTGGAATAAAAAAATAAATAAAAATAGAAGTCAAACTGAGGGGCACTAGGACTAGAAACAGGGGTCAGAAATCAACCAAAACAACCAAAACAACTAAGAGTCAGTGGTGGGGAATCTAAAGGTGACAGTATCTATCAAAGGGTCTCTGGGGAATAAAAGGGAACTGATCAGTACCAACAAAAAGACTCTGAGCTGATAGATGCAACTAAACCACTTACATAACCTAGCAAAATACTAAACTGACAGCTATAGAAACCCTTCCCTTTGTGGCTTGGTGAAGTGATTTTTAGGTTCTTCAGGGAGGTGGTTTATGTTCATGCTGGAAACCCCATATCCTGTGGGACAGTGTTTTTAAGAAACAAAAGTAAACACATTTGTGCTTTGCCTGGATATAGCTTACTATTACTCTCGCCATGAGTCCTTTCCTCCCAGTATTACCAAAACTATTGCAAGCTCACTGGTGTGAAGCGAAGGGAAAACAAAGCTGAGTATTAGTATTTGAACACAGTGGAATCTCCGCATATAAATTTGATTCATTCAAGGAGGTAACGTTGTTTCTTGGAAATTTACATGGGCACCAGTTCCCCCAATAAACAAATGTAAAATGAGTAGCTCCAGCCCCCTCCCTGGCCCACTAACAAATTTGCGCAACACTACATATAAAAATAAATTTAACAAAGTAGAATCAGTAATCTTATATGAGACGTATAATAACAGCACTAAAAACAATGTCCTCAGAGAAACAAATATTGAAAACAGAAAACAGTTTCTGTGGGACATCCATAGGTTTGAGTTGTGGCCAAAATGGTAAGAACACCTGACAGAAGGGGGGTAATTTTTTTAAGCCCGGCACACATTATATGATTTCAAAAATCACAGCACTATTACCTGAGTATATGGTATATGATATAAAATACATACATAAATTATAATAGCTTTTTTCACACTGCACAATGGAAGAGGCTGGAATGCAGACCTAGTTTTTGCAGGACAATCGCATCAGACAAACGCAACAGGCAATTAATACATAAGGACTAAGTTATTAGAGTTTAATGTTGACCGAGGACGAGGAACAGAATGAAAAGTAGACACCAAAGATGTGAAGAAAAATGTACAAACTCCCCAGAAAATATCTGGAACTGCTTGATTTTTTTCACAAGATATCTTTAGTCATTGAAGCGTCAAATCAATTGCCAATGGTGTCACATTGAAGGACTGTTGATTCCAGCTCAAGTCCATAGATTTTAGGTTATTGGCTGCTAAACTCACCATTGAACCAACATGCCCACTTTCTCCTTTCTCCCCTGAGGGTCCTGGCATTCCCTACAAACAAGAAAGTGAGATTAAATTTTAACTGTTAATTCACAACGGATGTGAAGCTTTAAACTATCTCACTGAAATAATTATGTTTACCTGTAATCCGGAGGGGCCAGGTGGTCCTTTAAAGCCCCTAGATCCTTCATCCCCTTTTGGTCCATTCAGGCCCATTTGACCTCGAGGGCCTGGCTCACCATCTGTCCCCTGAAATAACCAGAAATAGTTAGCACACCAGAAAAAAAAAGGAGAAAAAACCACTCTCGCTTATGATTTAGAAATGATTCATACAGATGGTCCTGGTTGGCCCACAGGTCCTTGAATGCCAACAGGTCCCGGAGGTCCCTGAAAACAAATTCAACCCACATTTACCATTTGCAGCACAGGGTGAATTATCATTGAGATTCATGGTTACGATGTCGAGAGGAAAAAATTTAGACTTTATCACCACATCAGCTTAAAATCCATAAAAATAAAAGTATTATTATTCCATGTAAATCTAACTTACAGATTCTCCTTTGTCTCCTTTGCTGCCCTTTTGGCCTGGTCCGCCAGTCTCGCCCTGCAGATTTAAATGTATAAAACGACTCATAAATAGCTAAGTCAGAAAATCTGCTTGAACTCTACAGTAGAGCTGCAGTCTAGACTTACTGTCTAATACAACTACCTTATCTCCGTCCTCCCCTGGAGGTCCAGGAGGTCCTGCAACCCCAGGCAACCCTGCAGGTCCCGACTCCCCATCGCGCCCAGCAGGCCCAATGGTTCCCTTCTCTCCCTAATGAAAAGATAGGAACACAGGACATATCTAGCAATAGGACAAGTGGTACCCATTGCTCGCATATCATAGAGTGACATTTTGATTAATGTGTCATATCATGCAGGAAAATCACTACCAAGATTGCGTTTGCATTTTGTCCCTCAAACTGTCTTCGCTCGCTTTTCTCATAATGACACTTTCAAAACATTTTTATACCTAGTGGTAGGAGGTGAGGGTGAACTGAGGGAGAAAAAAAACAGTAATTTTCCCAGCTCTTACTGGCATGCCTTTCTCTCCACTCGGCCCAGCAGGGCCCACACCGCCTGCTCGTCCTGGTGGGCCAATTGCTCCAGCAGGCCCAGCGGGACCCCTCTCTCCAGCAGCACCCTGAAAATAAAACGAGCTGAGATGAACTGAAGTGAGAATGTCACATGAATCACTGTTTTATTTAATGCAGTGGGCACGATCAATGGTCACCATAGGAACAGTCTGCTGTTTTATGAGTCTTACTGTTCTATATTACATCAACACAGGTCAGGAAATGGCATGAAAGGCAATTTCCTCAAATTAAACTTACAGTAAGTCCTGCAACACCAGGTAGACCTTCTCCACCTTTGAGACCAGCAGAGCCCTGCGAAAAAAAATAAAAATTCATCACCACAATCAAGTAACGAGTACCTTTTACCGTTCAATGAGTTTGTAATTTACTTTAGCCTTTTTTATATATATATATATATGGAAATCTATTTCTCTAATACGCCACCTGTAGTCCAAATCAAAGAGACACGTTTCTGTTAAAAGTCAGATCAGGCGAAGACATAAGATGTTCGAAAGTTTGTGTTACCATTGCACCAGGGGTCCCTCTGCTTCCTCTGAAGCCTTTCAGTCCAGGAGGGCCACTCTTTCCTGGGATTCCCGCTGGACCTGGATCTCCCTAATACCAACACACAACCACCCCTGGGGTTAGAAACATGGCAAGTAGCCAGCAGACACAAGCTGTCAAAAATCACACAAGTCATATTGAGAAAGTGTATCTGTCTTTCGTGATTCAAAATACGCTTAACGCCTCAAGCTTCTCTCTGTAAAATTATCACTTAATTAGAAGTCAGGATTAGACTGAGAGGATAAGATATTCAGACAGAGCTAAAGACAGTCCTTGGGCTTTATCTAATCGTATTATTCATGATAGTAGGTGACCTGTCAATGTGATGAATAGCACTCACCTTGGCCCCCTCCTTTCCAGCAGTTCCTGGTAAACCATGCTCACCTGGTGGTCCTGGTGAACCTGGATGGCCTCTATCTCCAGCTGGCCCTGTCTCGCCAGACTTCCCCTGAAGATAAAACAAGCTATGTAACAGCTAATCAAAATCACCACAGCTTACTATAAAAATCAACATCTGCGAAATGCTATAGATACATCTGCTTACCTGTGGCCCAACAACTCCTGGGGGGCCAGGAGGCCCAGTCTTGCCTTGAAAGCCCTGAAGAAAAACATTAAGTTTGCTAGTCTGGACTTCAGTTAAGTTGAATCAGAGTACTTTCCAGAGTTGA
This sequence comes from Micropoecilia bifurca, assembly GCA_903067075.1. Classification (NCBI taxonomy): domain Eukaryota; kingdom Metazoa; phylum Chordata; class Actinopteri; order Cyprinodontiformes; family Poeciliidae; genus Micropoecilia; species Micropoecilia bifurca. The sequence continues at coordinate 45,938 of CAEGAF010067417.1, read as the reverse complement.
AGGGTTGTTTTATTAGATTCAATAGATCATGTTTAATCTCAGCAGAATCTACTCAGTGAATGCACTCTTAATAACATTTTTAATTCTCCCTTTGGCGTGTTTTTTTTTTTTTTTTTTTAGATAGAAACATGACTCACTGCTTCTCCTCTCTGACCTGGATGACCTGGTAATCCATCCTTTCCTGGTAGACCCTGGAAACAAAGTTGTGTTTTTTTGGTTTTTTTACTTACTTAACTGAAATACCCTGGAATGGTTTAGGTGAAAAGTACGTAACAAATCAAATCACATGACAAACGCTTAACCCACTCACATTGGGTCCTTTAGGTCCTGTTTCTCCGTTTTGACCCTGTGGCCCTTGAGGACCCTAAAACAAGAAGACAGTTTGTCAAACTCCCTTTCCAAAAGGTTTATCAGCCTTCAGATTATTTGCCTTCAGTCAGTTTCATCCAATAAATAAATCTTCACCTGTTCTCCGGGAGATCCTGGAGGACCGTCTTGTCCAGCAGATCCCTTCCAGGAGGAAAAAGCAAAACATCAGATAGAAACTCAGTTTAACGTCATTCGCTTAAATATTTTGTTTTCTGTTTAACTCTCCTATGTGAGAACGTAGACTGAAGCACCCCCTGCCAGACAGCATGTTTTCACTATGCCAGATGGCCTGTCATCTAGAAGTGAAAAGCAACAACCCGCTCCATCACGGTCGACACATTCATCCATACTTTATGAGGCAGCCAGGTGTGTTTATGTATGTATAACTGCAAGTGCATGTCTGTGTTTGTATGCCACGAAGCTCACCTTTTCTCCAGGCTTTCCAGTTGGCCCCTTTGCTCCTCTTCCCCCCCGGGATCCCTTTGGAAAACAAGCATCTGTCTTATTAGTGCATGTATGTCTAGAGGTGGAAGATAAATATCTAATGATCTGAAAATCAAACAGAGATCTGCTGGTTCAAGTCACTACCACAACGTGTAATTACCCTGTGGCACCTACTTAGACATAAACATTGTACGTATACTTGGCGTTCTTACATTAGGACCTCTTTGACCCCCAGAACCCGACTGACCGGCAGGACCCTGCATTGTAAAGGTCAACAGTTATTTATCACTTACATGATTATTTATCAGCAACATGGAGCTGCATGCGATGTGATATCGACTAAAATGCTATATTTACCCTTCTTCCTTTTTCTCCGAGGGATCCGGTCACACCAGGGAAGCCAAGTGATCCCTGAAGAAACAAGTGGAAGTTAATCAGCCTTAGCGCTCCATTTATCATACGTCATCCCCAATGTCTCATTAACTTATAATTAACCACTGTATCAAATTAAAGCAAATCTAATCCATGAGCCCAACACAGCCTTAAATACATCATTCATCAACATGTAATGAATAGATGTCACTAATGAACTATAAATAAAATAGTCTTTCTGAATATGCCATTTATCATACTTTATTTTTAATAAGACAGGAAACAGACTGGCAAAGGCACATATCTATAGCAGCCTAAAGCTCTGATAGAGGGACTGAGAGTGCATTGACAGATGGTAATAGCTCCTTAATGTAAAATCACCTTAGGACCTTGTCGTCCGGGGTAACCGGGCAGACCAGGCACCCCGAGTTTACCCTGGAAAGAGAGAAAGACATGAGATAAACACGAGGAGTGAAAAAAAAGGTTTGTTCAGCAGTTTTCTCACAGCAAAGGACGACAAAGATGGCACTCTCCAGTCTAAATATTTAGAAGTGGTGTCAGTAGAAGGAAATAAATTTACTGATTTTTACAGTGCCATAATCTCACAATGGACATTTGAAAAAAATAACTTATGGAATAGACATATTTCTGACAAAATCTCAAAACGACACCTTTTAACGCCTCTAACCCTGAACCCACCAGATACGTTTTGGAATCCAATCTGATGGAAAGTAGGGTCAGATGGCATACGCAGCAATTAGACCATGTTAAAGTCAACGAGGCGCAGCAGAGCGGTCACGATTCACTGCGTCTCTAACTGTCTGACCAAGATGAACCGGAGGTGCATTTTGTTTGGAGCTATGCAGCAATGGGAGTGAGGCAGGAAGTGAGCCACAGTTGCAAAGTAAAACACATCTGCTTTGGGGAAAATATAAACTAAAATATTTTCCTCACAAAAAAATGTAGGACCTCAGAAGTACAGAAAAAAAAATGAAAGAGTGAAACAGCAATCAGCTACAGCTTTCTGTTTACTGCTGGACCAGCTTCTGTTTATGCTAGTGGGATTTCTGGTATTTACTGTTGCATGAATACTGTCCAAAGGCACATTGATGGACCGTCAAGTAGGAGCCTCCGATGTAATGCCTGCATGTCGGCGGAAGATCAGAAAAAAAAATCATGATCCAATTTTTCTGATTGGACCATGAAAAATTGGACACCGGCGTTGTATCTTTGGCTTTACGCTGCAAGCGTCTCCACTCTGCACCAGTCTGCTGTGAACTTCAGAAGTGCTCTGAGAAGCATATGTGGAAAATATGAAAACCAGAAAATGACTGGTCACTAATGTGTGACAAACACTGGGCAAGGATGGAGAAATTCTCCAGCTGGTGTCTTTTGAAAGAGGAAGAAGATGATGCGATAAGAACTATCAGAAAAAATAACTGAATAGTGCTATCAAGAGGAAGAATGTGAAAAGAAGATAATAATGGGCCCAGAATTTTGCCTTGTTGAACTCCACGGTTCAGGGGAGTGGTGTCTAAGAACCAATTCACAACAATCGGTCTAGCAGAAATGTAAAAAAAACAATAAACAACAAAAACACATACCTTCTCCCCTGCTATGCCAGGCGTACCCACATCTCCCACAGGTCCAGATTGACCTTTTGGTCCTTCTGGTCCATCTTCTCCACGAGGACCAGGAGCACCATTATCCCCCTAAAGTCCAAATATGTGAGGAAGAATGAGGGATAATTCTTGTCTCTGCAAGTAGCTGCGGAATAGTCGCAATGAGTGTTACAATTAGATGGGATTCTCACCCTGTCTCCTTTAATACCCATGTCACCCTTTGCTCCTGGAAAGCCATCTTCTCCCTAACATTCATCAAGGAGACGTGACAAGTAGTGACAGCGTTTACATCTGATCATTGCAATACAGTTTGAGAAGTCGGCCACAATTTACAGTCTAAAAACATGGCAGGAAAAAAAAACAATTTATTAAATTTTCTCACTTTTTCTCCCTTGCTCCCCTTCAGACCTCTAACCCCGTCTGCTCCCTGGGAAAACCAACAAGGAATGTAATTATAAAAAGACAAGAATCACAATCAAATTCTGAAGAACATACTATCGACCTAATTTTATTTATTTGAATAATATACTCAGTCTAAAATATTTAATTATTAATAATTAATCTGTTGATTTTCTCTTGATATGACACTGGGTTGCTTTTTTAAATCTCAATTATCTCTTATATTTATTTATCACAACCATTTTACAGCAAAGTACAGCCAGTCCTAAAGACAGTTGAGCCAAATTGCTGTTTACAATTCACAAAACAAAACAGTAAGAAGAAATGAATTTCATTTGCCCAAAATAGACTCATGACATCTCAGCCCTGCTTGTTTCTCCTAAACATCCAGTGCTCTCCTCTCTGTTGATAGAAGTCCCTTGAGAACTGAGGAACTCTTCCTCCACCAGTCAGCTGTCCCTTATTGACACCAACAGCTTGTCCACCAATGTGGACAGAAGAAACAGCAGAGGGAATAAATATATCAGCGAACATCAGATATCATGGACAATTTATGCCTTACCTTGACTCCACGGCTGCCTGGATATCCAACAGGTCCCTGGGAGCCAGGTAAACCCTACATACAAAAAAAAAAATCAATTTTTTTCCCTTTTTTTTCTTTGTTAAAAAAAAATGAAATGCTGTTTTAATGTCACCATGTTCCATCTTTTAAGGTCAGAGAAATTGCAAATGTTTCTGAGTGCACAGCACTGCCTCTAATGGGCTAATACTTTAATAAAGATGATGACATTACTGGAAGAGAGTGGTCGTAATGACACGCCTCATTGTGACTGAATGCACTGTTACAGCAGACCGGAAAAAATGAGTGATTTGGTCGCTTTAAAATCTCCCTATAACACCACGGCAGATGAGCCTCAGACATGCAGTTACCCACTTGGACGCCTTTTTCTCCTGGGGGTCCCTCTCTTCCCGGGTGACCCTAAAGCAGAGAGATGGATTGTACGTGGTATGATCACTGCTAGTGATGCATCATTTCATATCTCTTCATAACAGAATTTTGTGAATGTAACTAACAAATGCGAAGATGTCACTGAAAGTAAGAAATCATTATGAAGTATCATTCTGTCACAAAGCTCTGCAGGAACGATGGAAAGGGCAATATGTGACGCTCATACAAATGTGTTTGACTGCAACGGAAAATTAATTCCTAGTTATGAGAAAAGTCTCCCTGCAAGAAGATCTGTAGTCGTTTCAAATGCCATACTGCACTGGATCAGCTTACAACATTTGCTACTTAGCATACAGTGCATGTATCTTATAGTGTTTATCCATGTTGCAATATATAGAGCATGCTAAATTGTATAGCTATACTAAAAATATGATAATAAAACTATTATCTCAAGGTAAATTGCAGTCATATGACCTTAAGACTTGGGTTTCATGAATGCTTTGTGTCGTGCTTTGAGAAAATATTTGACTGCAATTATCATACACACTTCTTTTTGCATTTACTTGGGTAAGTATGGGACAAAGAAATCTGAAAAGGGTCAGGCACTTTGTCCCAGCTCTGCATGTACCTTCATATATTTGTTTACAACAGATTACTTACAGAAGGACCATCAATGCCTGGTAGGCCCTGGATCCCGTCTTTACCCTGGGGACCCTGCAACAAACATGGGCAGTAAAGAATACTAAACCAGTTGAGATATACTTAAGGGACCAATTTACCACTGGGCAGGTTACATATCATACTTGGGGGAGTATTTTATTTCTTTTCCACTTCTTGCTTCACTAACATAGGCTTTCTTCAGTCTTAAATGTCTTTGCTGAGTATTGATTTTCTGTCAAAATTCTAGCTAGAAGTGGTTGGTCATACTGTCCTGCTTCCCCTGTGCATGGAATGACAGGGGTTGAGAGGTCATAGCTTTATTTCGTAAATCAACTTGGAGGAATGTAGCCTACCTTTTCTCCTGGCAATCCAATAGGACCCTGAGGGCCAGGAAACCCCTGAAATCAAGCGAAGCAACAACCGGATTAGGTGATACCTGATTTCAAAATGTTTAGGAGTCAAAATACTGCTTACATGTTCACTATATGATTGTGTCTGGGTAGGATAACTGAGTAAACAATGGTGGTGAAAATGTAAACATGTGAAAAGGTAAATAAGTTTCCAATTTGCTTAACTTAGATCATTAACTGGCATTAAGGACAAACAACCTCTCAACTTCCAGAGAAAGTAACTGTTTTGTCAAAGCACACTTAAGAAAACAACTCTGAATGTAATAAAGTATAAAATGTTATAAATTAGGTATTTCCATGCACTGTATAAAAAAAAAATTTTTCCAACAACATTTGATAAGAAACGTTTCCAGCATTGCTTCATTTAGGATTTTTACAATTATTGCTATTTGTAAACTACCACATGTTTTATTCAGAAATATGTGCATACATTCCTTTAATATCTGGTGGGATTGTCTTAAACTACATGACTCATTACACTGTCTCGCAAAGAAACAGTGTGTTTGAGTTGTTGATTTCAAGTACATCCACAGGTACGCATCCTAACTCAAATATTGTAAATTATACTATGACGTATATGGCATCATCGTGAAGGCTTTCCCAAATAGTTGAAAGGCATACTAATATTGTAGGGAAACGTCAAAATTTGAACAAAATAATAGAAATAAATCATTCTGAAATTCATCAAATTAAAAAAGAAGCTAATACTTACTGGCCTAAAGCAGAAGATGTTTATTACAATCAAACAGTGATTGTGGCTTTTTATGAAGTCTATGTAAACTGCAGTCTATGTAAAATCTGGTCTCAGCTGCATCTATTACTATCCATCCATCCATCCATCCATCCATCCATCCATCCATTTTCTTTACACCCTTGTCCCTTAGTGGGGTGGGGAGGGTTGCTGGTGCCCATCTCCAGCTAACGTTATGGGCGAGAGGTGGGGTCACCCTGGACAGGTCACCAGTCCGTCACAGGGCACATCTATTACTAGTGTTGTGATATTTCAGAGATATTATGAAACATGTAAACTGAAAGAAAACCCTTTGTCTGTACCTGAACTCCTGGATTTCCTTGTTGACCTGGGGGTCCTATTTCTCCAGCTGGACCCTAATAACAGATACAACAGTGAGCATACTTTGTATGTAGATGTTCTTTTTTATGACCTGTATTAAATAAAAACATTTCTGTTTCACGAGGGAATTACACTTTGACACGTGTTTTTGTATTTAACTGTTATACAAATCTCTTGCATTATTTCACATTTAACTACAATGAACTGACACGTAATCTGAAGCGAAGCAGAAAGACTGACCAGGTTGCCTTTTGATCCTTGGACTCCATCAATTCCACTAATCCCCTGTTAAAATAGGCACATTAAAATTTTTACTTTTAGATACTGCAGTCTCCAGAAATATTATTTACTATAAATTTATTGGTGGTTATGATTTCTCTTACCATTTGGCCAGGTTGGCCAGGTGGCCCCCTTGACCCAACAAGACCACGAGGACCCTGGAGAAAAAGCAGCAAATATTCGGAAGCTAACCTGGAGTCATGATCTGGCTCCACAAGAGTGGAATACTAAACCACAAATCAGAACTAAGGAGAGGGGCCAAATGTAAGGACAGCAAAATGTCGCCTATGTATTTCTGTGACTGAACATGTCATTTTCGTATGTGCCTGCCATGAAGACTGAACTCCCTGGCTTGTGCTTGTGTGATCCGTTTCTTTTGTGTGTGTGTGTGTGATCTGTTTCAGCCTCCCTCTTTGTAGGCTGGCCAAGCCACCTGTTCCTAAGCCACATCTGTGATCTCCTGGGAAGTGATTGATATGGAAATATAATCATTCAGGCCAGGATTTTGTCTTTTACCTTGCCGAAACTCTCTCTTTGCTTGCTCCGTCTATCTCATCTCATTCACCACCGACCGCATTTCCGTTCTCTATTTGTCTCCCGCTGTTTTTCTTTTTCCTATCACTCCCTGTCTCTCTTCAAAACAGACCATTCCTTCCCAATGTTTCTGTGGTTTATCAGACTCTCCCTTACATGGTACATGGCAGCTCTATTTCCTCAAGCACTGAGAGATCCATTTGGAGAGACAAAACCCTGCTGAGCTCTAACCCTACCTACTGGGAGAAAGATAGAAGCGAGTCGTAACCAATTAACCAGTTTTCACAGCAGATGCCCCAAACAATGGCTTCTACAAAAGTGGTGTGAACTTTTGGTCTGCTGGAAGGCTGTCAGTTTCCTGGACTGTTCACAGAAAACAGTGAGAATCTTGATGACAGACGTTACATGTAAAATGGAGTGCAGGGCAAATCAAATGGATTTCTTTTGATAGCCACGGTCTTCACCGTGGAAAAGTGGGGAAGTTATTCTTATTTTTGTTTTGATACGGCGGCCTATAAAAGGATGACTGACACCACAGATAGATTTGAATAAGAGCCATCAAATGAACTGTTTTTATAAAGACCCGGTGACCTAAACATGCAACCTTTTGCTTCTGTACTGCAGTAGTTGTTTTCCTTTACCTTCCTACCATATATGATAAAAAAAGTTGTTGCTGAGTATTTTACAATAATTACTGTCCGAGTGTAGATGTGAGCAACTGTAGCTATGTGACATTTATTTTAAATATTTTATAACTTATCAATCAGCACACATCTATCTTACTATATTATCAAGTTTTTTGGCAGGTTGTCTTTCCAATTTTGAATAGTGTCTATGCATTAATGGAAAAAAGTTATTCAAACCAATCTGGTCATATGAATAGCAAATTGCACCCCTTAAATCAAAAACCAACCGCAGCTTTTAAAAAGCTGGTTATGGTTAGGGAAGAGCTGCTAGCATCACTGCTAAAAAACATCACTGCTTGCAGCAAGCATGAGACCTACCAATACTGGTATAATGCCACGTTAACCCTTTGGGTTTTACCCCGGCTCTCTAGTGAGAATCCATCTGGTGGTGGAAATGCTTTCCTTATACGGCTTACCATAAAATAACGCTCCAAAATGCACTAATGATCAGTGGAAACAAGGCATAAGAGCCATTGTGCACAAATAGAAAAATTGGAAATGGTGATGAATCTAGGAGTGGTTGGCCAACCAAATTTAGTCCAAAAGACCACCAAAGAACCCGGATCACCATCACAAAGCACTTCGCTCCTGATTGGGAAAGAACGATGCTTACGCTTCAACAATCAGAAAGACACTGGGCAAAAATTGCACTAATAACCTAAAAGGCTTTGACACTTTCAAAGTAAAGGTACTGACAAGTCAAATTGAATGACTTGTAATTGAAGAAATCATAAATGTGGCTTCACACAGAAATAAGCTCTTGTTTTGTGCAGTTGGATTTAGCAGGTCTTTTAATTCCACAAAAAAGACCTGAAAAAATCTTAAAGAGAAAAGCAGAGTACGCATCAAGAAGAGAACCAAAATCACATGAGGGTCTGATGTAGTGAGCTGACCACATGATCTGAGATCTACATCTGAATACTCACTGGTTCACCTGGTTGACCTCTTGGTCCCACAGGTCCATCAGATCCCTAGAACAAAGGGGAAATAAAATGATTAAATCCAATGCAACTCTTCAGTTTAGGCTTTAGTTTGAGAACATTTATGACCATGGAGTCAGTTCATTAAAACAATTCACTGAAGGACAGATAGCGATCTTCAAGCAACGACTACCCGTCCTCTCAAAGCTACCCGGCCTTCATCACAGGTTGGCTCTGTGCTGCATGAGCTGCTAGCTTTCATTTTTTAAAGCTTATATCAGGGATGCGCCAGCCAGATTTTATGTGTTTTGCTAGCCTTTGCGCTGAATGAACTCCAGCCAGCAGAGAAGAGTTAATAATGCATAATCTATGACTGTATGTAATCTAAGCCTGCTTAGATCTGGGGGATGATTTTCCCATCTAAATGGTTTATCAAACTGATTTATTGATCTGGAAAGGATTTTCATTATGATGTTGAGATAAAAAAAAACATCAAAATGAGATAAAGAATCATATTTTTTTATTGTTTGTGGCAAGTACATTATGAAGACTTTAGTGCACTCACCTTCTCTCCTGACTCTCCAACAGGCCCATAAGGACCAGGTCTTCCTCTGTCCCCCTACAAAATAAAAGTATTTAGTTATTTATTTATTTTGCTCCAACAGAAATAGCTCTTTTTGTTTCCTTTTGGTAAACATATGTTTCCCGTCATAAAAAAATGATCAGAATTACTAAATAAACATTCACCTTAGGATTTATAAAGTATTTATGCAGGACATGTTAATGAGTTCATATTTAAAGACTAAATTAATACAGAAACAATGTCAAAATACCAAACAAAACTCACTATATGTCCCTTGTTTCCTGGGAGACCTGGCAGGCCATCAAAACCTCTGTCACCCTGAGATGTGAAAAAAAGAAGAAAGAAACAAATGCATTAAACCCTGGAAAACACAAACACATTCGGCAGTGTGTAAACATTAGCAGAATTGTCTTAAAAGTCTCCCCTGGCAGATCCGTCTGCTTGGAGTACGTGTCAAAGAAGGAGAGGTTGCTTTGAGATTAGCAGCAGGTCGGCTAAAACGCTGCTTTGACTGATAAAGACCTCGTTCAGCCAGAACCAGCATCAAGGGAGGCTGATTTATTTACTAAGCTCTTCCTGCAGCTGTTATGTGTTGAGGTGCCTGGTTGTCAATAATACGTTATAGGCTCGGGGCTGGTCGATACCAAAAGGCTTACACTAGCCAGCAGAGATCGCTGGCGACTGTTAAAATACCTCACTGCTTAAACGTGTGATGTTGCTGAATTCAAGGCTAATGAGAACCAATAAAATTAATTAACATTGACATTATTAAGTGAGTTTATTGGGCATCGTACTTTAATAGCATCTGCTTCTAGTGCGTTGTGGTAATATTTACCTTTGCCCCTGTTTCACCAGGGGCTCCACGACCTCCATCCACACCTGCACGTCCCTTTAAGAAACTTAGTCCAGTTAATGTAGTTTTTTTTTTTTATCAGCACACTTTGCACTGTTTTGATCACAATATCCAGATAGGAAATATATCATCTGAGAGCACCTTCAGTACTCTATATATCTCACCCTCTTGCCTGACTTTCCATTAATTCCAGGGAGTCCAGGCAACCCACGGGGTCCCTATGTAAGAGATGCAGGGGATAAAGCAAATGGAAAAGAGTGAAAAACGGGGAGGCAAGAAGACAAAACGAAATTGATATTCTGAGAAAAACTGTATAATTGAAGTGTAGAGAAAACAGTACAGTGGGGCCGTTGTCTCCACTGTCTCCTTTGAGCCCGGATGGACCTGGAAGACCCTACAAAATGAAACATATGTTTCCATTCACAACAATCAAAATTAACCCCCGTTAAGAAAAATGTGAATTATACACTTGCAGGTTTTCAGACATAAAGATAAGCAATCAGTGAATGTGTATTTTGTCGGGGTTAGAGATACAATGACAGATAGAAAAGAGTTTCTAGAGTTTGAAGCTGGCGACAAAAAACTTGCACCCTTAATGTTAGAAGATAGGCAAGGATTTGGGTTTGGTTTAAATTTGATCTGAGTCACTTACCACTGGGCCTGGTCGCCCTGTAAGACCCAGTGGACCAGGAGGCCCCTTGAGTGACAGCTGAAAGAAAAACATATGTATCGATATTTCACATTAGGCCAAACTTAAAACTTCTAATTTCATAAGGAAGGAAACTATCAAAATTTAGCAAAAATGACAATGTGATCATGAGTGATCTTTTACTAAGACACCAGTGAGGGGTAACCTTGGTTTGTTGCAGGATAGCTTGTGCCTGTGCTTCTTGGGGAGACACTACCGGCCCCTTCTGTGAATCCCCTCCAAAGTGGAACTGTTGGCAGTGAAAGGAGAAGTAAAGTCCCAATGCTGAATTCCCAAATGTAAATGAAGCTCAGTCACACAGCCCCCCCTTGTGGTCATGCCAATATAAAACATTGAGGGGAAAAAAAGATGTGTGTGTTTTCCCATGCATTTTGGTTTGCAACTAAGATCTTACTGGCAGCATCAGCAGAGTTCCTGGAGGACCCGGGATCCCATCAACCCCAGGAAGACCAGGGCGTCCCTGGGGACCCTAAAACAAGAGGACGGGAAAAGCGTCAGTGATTGTGCCTCCTGTTATGGGGAGCCGACTATCTTCTGAAAACAGAAAGTAATTATGCATGTGATACTATTTTAAGGGACAGACCTTCCTAATCTTGCGGATAGAATTTGGCAAATACTGCTCAGAGTTAAGCTAAATCTCCAGGAAATGAATGTAAGGACATGGTTGGAAACGAGCTCACTCTAGCAGATGTTTAGTCCCATCTGCCAATGCAGATCTGAACAGCCTAGATTTCAGTGACTGCTCATTTGTATTCATGCACAGAAACTGGTGTGTGAGATAAGGAAATGATGTTGTGTGTCATGATAGTTATTTCTCTGCGTTTTTAAGTGGACATGCCTGTGTTAACTTCTTTTTTGAAAAAAATAATCCATGCAAGAATCTGCCCATTTGACCTCTGAAGTAATAGATTAGTGTAAGATGTGTATTTTGTCATATAACAAAATTGAGTATGTGAAAAATATTTGTGATTATTACTCAGTCATTTTCAGCTACCTCTTTAACAATTTTATTTAGAAAAAGATATGCTTTGGATTATATGTCAAGTAAAAAAAATATATATATATTGGGGAGACAGCACACAAACCCCCTTTCTTCACTTGGGGAGGACAGACTCTATCAAGGAGCTTTGGATACAAAATAGTTTTCTGTCATCCATTGAATTTTTGCAAACAGAACCTTGAAGTTACAGGTTCCCCAGTTGATGCTGGTTGCTGCTCTTCTCCCGTGGGTTTGCTGATGTAAACGAGATCTAAGAAGGCATCCCAACTTTCAAGCTGACCTGTGTGAGACCCACATTGCTACTCCTAACCATTGCTTTTGTTTCCAGGAAGTGAGCTTAAAAGGAGATTCTGGATCTTTCACCACCAGCTTAGAGGAAACAAACCCCTGACCAAACCCTACATCCCATTCAAACCAGAGCGGAGCCGGCCATGTTGTAAGTATCTTATACATTGATGTGGTGTTTTTGCATTAAAAACTTAAGAACTGTTCAGAATGGAGCTAGTCGTGCATGCTGTGGCTAACGCTACCACAGAGTTTGGACTGTTAGGACTTAATTCCAGGGAGTTTTTAAATCACCAATAGTCTACCAAGGTTGAGCTCATCTCTTTTTATGGATCTTTTCCTTCCTCTTCTTGCCACTAAGTTATAGCAATAAAACGTTTCAAAAATGTCCCTCTATTTAAGCTAACAGTAGCTAAGCTAAATATGGTGACAATGAGCTCACACTAATAAGAGCCAGTATTCCTGAGTGTGGAGAAGAAATGACCTTCAGTCAAACTAAGTTCAGTTTATTCATTTATCTTAAATCGTAATAATAAAATAGAAAATATGTTGTATTTGTATTCCAGGCACATAGATTTATTGTCAATAATTTGCTGTCCTAATTTATTCTAGTTACAGAATAAGACAATAAAGTTAAGTTTATTGGTCCCTCCGGTAAAAGGTTAATCTCAAATCGCTGTAAACAACTGTGTCCTACAATCTCTGATATGCCACAGAACTGTGAGCAACACTCACCAGATCACCTGGATCTCCCCTGGGTCCTGGAGGGCCTGTTGGTCCAGCTGGCCCAGGAAGTCCCTGTAAACAGAACAATATTTTGCCACAAACTAACAAACATGGCTATGTTGTAACATATCCAAGTGCTTAAAACAAACAAAAAAAGCTGTAAAATTTTCCTGCTTAGCTAGATTACGATGGTGCACCGATTTCCTCGTAATCTGTGCAAGTGCACCTCAATGAATTTAAGTTTAATGTTTATGTATTTCTGGAATTCAATTTAAAAAGTGATATATCATAAAGATTCATCACACAAATAGCTAAACATTTCAAGCATTTATTCCTAATCATTTTGTTTTTCAACTAACAAAAACCAGACAGCTATTTCTCAGATCCTAAGTGAAATGTTTAATTTAATTTGTAAATTAAGGTCCCAGAGTCTAGAGGAAGAGTGGAGATACACAAAATACAAGTAGGTTGAGGTGTTTGCTGTGACATTTCCACAGTCTGTGATTATTTGTGGAGCCATGCACTCTGCAGGTGTTGGTCCACTATATTTTATTAAGCCCAATGTCAGCACAGCTGTCCAACAGAACATTTTAGAGCTCCTTTGAAGTTGTTTGAAATAAATCCCTGTGTGCAAAAAGTATGTAAGTTTAGGTTTTTATGAAATATTTGAACTTTTTAATTCAATTCAGATTAGCAATAATTCACAACAAATTATTGTCTTGGAGGACAATAATTGGGGTCATTTCAGTTCAGTGTCACACACATTCTAGCTGATTCTATGTATCCATCTGTGATTTTAATGTAATTCATTATTCAAATCAGTTTAAAAAAGTGTTAAAGAAACTTAATAGATTGCATCGATTCATTGGCTTGCTGTATTCCTTCCTCCTTAATGATATTTTTTTAAAATGCATTTTCATATAGAACATTTTTTGTTTTGTCATTAAGTCATAATCACTTTGACGCAGTTGTTTAATGTCTGTGTCTTACCTCTGGGCCTGGTGGACCTGGGGGTCCTTCCACTGAGAAACCCTAGAAACAAACAAACTGCATGTAATGCAGATTCGGAAAATACAATATTCTTCACTTGCACACATAACTGGAACTGCTGTACTATTAAATTGAACCCTCTAGCAGCTCACCGGTTCAATAATAGCCGGTTCTCCTTTCTGGCCTTTCTCCGCTCTGAGTATAGCCTGTAGTGAAGAAACAATAGATACAAATTCTTATAAATGAATCAAACAAAACAAGAAAGAAACAAGAACTTTCCAATTTAAGCCCCAGATTTACCTCAACATCCAGTGTCTCAGCTCTTTCCCGCTCTGCAAAGTCAAAGTCATCTTCATATATTTCATATTCCTCATACTGTGTGTCGTTCAAAAAATCTTCATATTCAAGAATATGCTGAAACGTTAGAAACTCGTTAGCGAATGAATTCATCAGCGTTTTTATCCTGATGTGAAGTCGCCCACTTTATTGCATTTTGTGTGATTCGTCCTACCTCGTAATCAGTAATATTCGGAACCACAGTCACTGTAGAAACCGAGAGGTTTTTATGTAAATCTCCATAAATGTCATCTTCATACTCCACCACCAGAGGTGTGTTCACTGCTGTGGTTTCCTGCTGGCCAGCACACAGTTTCAAATGAGACATCATGAAGGCAAACCAGAGAGCACTGAGACCTCTGAGAGACGCAGTGGCTCCTTGTGAAGGCAAATCTTTAAAGAACAATGAATGTTAGGGAGAAAGGGCGATTTCATTGAAATGGGTTGGATAACTGAGACAAGGTGTGCAGTTAATTACAACACAGAAGTGTAATTAGCTGATCAGATTCATGTGACAACTGGAAGAGTGATAGAATCAGTGGGAACAGGACGTCACTTGACAAACTGGAAGTCACAAACATGGAGGAGTCATACAAAATATTTTTTTATTAGAGAGAGAAGTTAAAACCTGGTAGCATTATCACGAGTCATTGTGGCATATCCTTAATTAGCCGCCGTCCAAGCACAGAATTCATTTTGACTGAACTTTAACATATGTAATTGCTGACAAGAAATTTTAGATTTGCTTTTGTGTGTTTTCCAAAATTAAAAATAGACATTCAGTAAAGATAAAACACTTTTTTTTTTGTTAATTAGGGTGCAGTACCCGAATTTGCTGGATGAAGATTAGGTGATGAGTAGGACGGTGCTGGTTAGTTGTGATAAGCAACTTGAGCGATAAGAAGAGGAAGAGGTGTTCGCTACGGTTAGAAGGGCAGTGTCTGGTTAGAACCACAAATGGTTGGAGGGTATTAGAGTGGATAACATCTACTGATAGATTTGTCTACCTCCTTGATAAGCTTTGATACAGGCAGTGTACTAGGCGGCACCACGGTGGGGCCCTCAGGGACGAAGTCAGGTTTATGCGTTGGCATCACTGTGGTGGTTTGGTCAGTGGGGAGAAGAGTTTCAAAGTCGCCCTCAGTTTGTGGTATTTCTGTGGGCTGGAAAGGTTCCTGTGGCTGAAACTCAGCAGGCGTTGTAGTTACTCTGTGAAGGTCTTCCTCTGGACCCTTCTCTTCATGCTTCCTCTTTCTGGACCCCTTCTTGCCCTTTCCCTTGCCTTTGCGTTTTCCTTTAGAGCTTTTGTCCCTCTTCTTTTTGTTTTTTTTGCCTCGCCTGTCCTTCTTAGAGCGCTTACTTGGTTCAGTTGGTTGGCCACTTTGCATCAACTCAAGATTGGAGCTCTATTACCAAATGTTGAAATGCAGAGCAGAAGCAAAAGTGGAAAATGGAAAAACAAAAGCAAATAGTACGGTAAATAAAAACACAACAAAGCTCTGTTCATTCCATTGTTTGTTGATGAAAAGCATATAGAACAACTTATTACTAAAACAACCAGAGAAACAAAAAAAGACCTTCGTGGTAACTTTTAAAGAAGCTGAAGAGATTTAAAGGTCAGGTAGAAACAGGAAATCTGTTGATATAAAAACTATTAGTCATTCACTCCATAAATCTGACCTTTACAAAGAGTTGCAAAAAGAAAGTTATTGTTTAAAGGAAACCATAAGAAGTCCTGTTTGCATTTTCCTACAAGTCATACAGCTAACATGTGGAATGATGTGTTCTGGTTAAATGAGGCTAAAATGTAACTTTTTGATCATCATGATATCAACATGATAGCAAAGCCGGATGGTTGGATCGAAAGATGAAACGGGAAACCTGAAGGTTCGTCTTCTTCCAGCAGGACGACGACGCTATACAATGGCGCTGTTTAGATTAAAGTATTGGAGTCATGTTTTGGATTGACACAATTAAAACCTAGGGCTAAATCTGAATAAAGACTTGCAAAATTTGATGTTCAGAGATGTTTTCCCTCCAATTTGACTGGGTTTGAGCTACCTTCCAAAAGAGAGGGCCGAGTGCAGTAGACCCACACACCCAAAAGATTTGAGTTATTATAGCAGCAAAAAGGAGTTGCTGCTGACTCAGTGCCTCTGAATACAAACGCACAACAAATCTTCAGATTTTATCTATAAAGAAAAAAAAAGCTTTTCATAGTTTTTCTTCCACTACCAAGTTCACATTCCACTTTAAGTTGGTCTGTCACATTACATTCAATGAAGCCCTCTGAAGCTTGTTTCTGTAGTATGAAAAATATGTACTAAAGTTTATATTATCGTATGCAGTGGGTTACTTTCAAAGACTTTGTGTATGATCCAACAAATATTAAAACTATCACTGTTCCTGAAAAAGTGTGTCCTTTACTGAAAAATCTATGATGCATGTTACTTATCTGAACGGCCTCTGCCTGAAAATGCTGCGGAAGGCAAAAGCTGTGAAATGTGACACGATTTAGATCCACTGGTAAACATGGGCAGTGAGTGAGAGTGTGATGGGAAGTAGGTCAGTCTGGTGAAAGATGTGGACACGCTCTGGATTAAGAGCTTCTCATTCAGCTGTACTTCTATGAAAGGCAACTGTGTGACTACCAAGATGGCCTCATCCTTCATTCCTTCATCGTTGATCAGCTGCATTGTGCGCCGTTCATTTATTTAATTATTTCTATGTACAAAACATGAGCTGAATTAAAACTATGTGCTTCCTGGAACCCGTCCACATGCGCAGCTGCGTCCTTCCTCCTTATTGCTTTCATTTATCACCAGAAACCATATATAATCATTTTTATCCCTGATAGAATCTTTTTTTTTTTTACATGCCTTGAGGAAAGAATGAGCTGTTGAGTCATTTGCTTCTGGCTTGCTGTACAGATGTGTGGTCGGATGTGTGTTCTTTTTGGCTTTCCTTTCCTGTTTTCGTGTTTTAGTGTGAGAGTGTGAGCTGCCAAAATTGCACCTGATATTAGAAATGCTTCCATGCTGGCTGTATTTCAAAACAAGCCTCAACAGCTGGTGTATTCCCTCTTTATCTCAATACAGTCTCTTTGCAGACACACTTTGCAACACACAACCGTGTCTATTAGTAAGCTAATACTTTTTTTGACTAGTTTTATGATATGCAGGATTCACCAAACCCTTTTCAATAGTCAAGAGGACTTGGAGTCAGACGCAATAATCAGAAGCCTGCAGTGTCTCTTAGACCATATTATAAAAATCGTGATCTCTAAACTTCCAGTAAAATGAGATGATAATACAGAAAATTCAAAATACAGTGTAAAATAAAAAAATTTAAAAAACGTTCATATTTAACGAATGGGTGTTACGAGATAAAATGTAGTTCAAACAAAAAACTTAGAAATTTCTTGATTAATTTCACATTTTACGGGAAAGAACTTGGATATTCTCTGATATGAAAAAGTTGTAAACTTGCAAAAAAAAGTATAATTTTCCATGAAAAAAGCATATATTTGTGAATACATTGTGATTTTAAAGTCAGACATTTGAAATACCAAAAGTAGCATAAAGTTTGAAGTGGTAATTTCATGAGACGAACATCTAGATATTTACCAAAGTGTAAGTGGTACATTTGGGCTCTTTTCCTTGCAATATGTGAAATTAATCTAGAGCTAAACTGTGCAAGCATAGCTTTTTCTGATTAGCACTGCCCGGTCTCTTGCAGTACTGACCTCCTGCTGGCCCACAGTTTGACTGTTGTATGGCAAAGCCAAGTCACAATCTGGTATGAAGTTCACGCAGTAGTTGCCAGCAGCCTGGGGGTCATCCACAACCATCAGCTGCTGAATATCTCCCTGAAATCAAGAAATAAAAAATGCATGCTTTCTTTAAATAAGTGATTAAAAAAACTGCAAAACAAAGTGAAGAACCATTTTCAAAACACCTTAAGACTGGGCTGGTAATCATTTGGCTAAATCAAAGTGTCAGATTGATAAAAGTGAAACATGGACAAAGACAATTGCTCACAGTGATCCTATAACCCCAGGAGGGGGTTCTTCTTTGTGCAAGAAACAGTCAAAAAGTTTTCTCCCCCCTCCTCTCCCTCCCCTGTCAGGACCTTTAATTTCCCATTGTGCCCTCCAGGCATAATGCCAGAGCATATTTACAAACATGGACAAAGACAGCACTGCTGCACCCTGCAGCTCTGAGCCCACAGGCTCCACTCGCTTTAGCATCTGAACACTCAACATCTCCCTATAAGATTACTGAATTCTTTGTGGCATTTAAAGGACTAGAATAATTTTTTATTCATGCTGTGAAAGAATATTAGTTTACTTCTCAAGGAATAATTGATCAAGGACAATAGTAAAGTCAATGCTCCATACAGCAATGTTACAAGAAATACCGCTAAAAAACAGTATCTGCTCCATTATGGATTTTATTGTTGTTGTTTTGTTGCACTTAAATGTTTCATATCATCACACAAATTAGAGCAAATATCAAAGAAAATTATCATGATTAAATACAAAATGTAGTTTCTAATAATAGTTAAGTTATTCTAACTAACTGGACCCTATGTGAAAAACTCCAATTCTATCCGTGTGAAATCAAGATTTCACACGAATCATAATTTCCTTTGAATTTGAAGTCAAAAGCAGATCCAAGTTCTAACATCATAGCTGAGTGGCACCATAGTTTAAAAGTTTCCCTGCTTTAAAATGCCTGATTTAGCAAAGAAACACCTAAAACATGCAGGGCCGTGTGCCTTGGGGACCAGGGATGGGAAACACTGATCTAAAGCACTGCAGGCCTCAGTTTAGCTCAGTGTTCATGATTCAATAGCAGAAAACAGACTTGGTAAAACTGGCATCCATGGAGTTTCATCTGCTGTAAAATATCTTGACAATCTCCATAACATTCTGACACATGTTGTGCACTAACACGCCAAAACTGTAACTGTTTGCAAGTTGTTTGTCTCTCCACATCAAACATTAAACCAACAAAGCATTTTACAAACAAGCCTCACACCAAAAGTCAATCATGGATTTTGTAGAGTGAAAAAAATGTGGCTCCTTTTAATGGGACTCCATTAAGACCAATGCAATTTTTTATTGAACCTTAAAAAATATATGAATTCCAGTTGTTTAAACCAAGTGTGACATTTAATTGTAAAATAATAATTGGGAAACTGTTAAAAGTAAAAGTCCAAATTTCACATTGATTGCTGTTTGACAGCAGTAAATTCATGATAGGAGTCAGACCCTTTGTAAGCATAACTGTCAGGTGAAATGGAAAACTGGGACAGCTGGGCAGCAATGTGGGATAAATTATATTTGACTGAAACCTTGATATTGTTTTAATTAATGTCCTATTGTAATCTCTTTAACTGGATTTAGCAGCCACAGGTCAAATAAATCCAAAGTAATAACGTCACGGCTTCACAACACCTGAAACAGCTCAAGACAACCTTTGTCAGCAAAATATGCATGGTGTTAACTGCAGAGCAAAAGGATAAACCTAGGATTGACTTTTCAAACTGCATGTTGTGCTTTCAAAACATCAAACATAAAAGGAGTACTTATCCAATTATTCTTCCTGCTTTGGCCACAAGCCAGATTCAAGGAAATAAAAAGATTGCACTCAAATGTGAGAGACAAAGAAGAAAGAAAAGCAAATGGGAGCTAATTCAAGTTAATCCAATCACAATTTGAAATCAAAGGAAATTCTCATCTGCACTTTTCTTGTGCTTTTAACCCCTCTTGAAAAGCACAAGTTATAAAGCTAATGTGCACCATACTCTGTTTAGGACAAAGCACAAACATCTGAGGAGGAATTGCATACAGAGAATGAAAACACATCATCTCAATTAGTATTCAGTTTATTTTATTCTTTTTGGCAAACATTATGTTGTTGTTTTTTTTATCCACTGCCTACCTAAAAGCCTGCAATCATAATCACCCATATCAAAAGAAACTGAACTCTCAGTGAGGATGAGCAGTGAGCCCTTCTGACATGCCTTAATCAGATCAGGAAACAATCCCTTCCTGCACAATATGTGGATAAAATAGCAAGAGTTAAACCTTTATTTTTGCCTAAGTTGCAACAATTGCTACATCTAAAAGGCTGACAACCATTTTGAGTAATTTCTTTTATGCTGCAAACACCACATTTGCTGCACAACGTTATGCACTGCAATAGCTGTTTCAACATGCCCAGCACACAAGGCCAATAACTCTCTTGTTGCTTGCACTGTCTGAGACAGAATGGATCAAAATTTCCTAACAATGCAATCCAGGTTTGGATCTTATCTTCACAGTCCGTGTACTGGAGGCATACAGCAGCCAAAGCTAAAACGCAGCAGGGCCAAATTGATGTTTACTTTACTGCAACTCCAAGCAAAAATACTGAGTTTGTGTAGCCGTTTGTAGGCAATCTGGAAGCAATAGGCGAACCACAGTCCCCGTGCTCCCACGCTAAGGTCCCATGATGAGAGAACTGGGCCAGAACATTGGCCACCTCCCCAGAACCAGGGCCTGGGAACAGAGGCCCAGAGGTCAGCCTGCTTAACTTCTCTCCCTGTGGTACCAGCCTCACCCAATATATAGAACTCTGCTGCTGAAATACAGCATATAAAAATTGAAAGAATGCACAATTTAATTTAAAACAAACAAAAAAAGGCCAAAACTAAGAGACCAGTAAGGGCGTTCTTTAATTTAGAATTTGGTTCTTTATATATATATTTGACCTCAGAAGGTTTATTGACTGATATAAAGGCTGATTTGGGTGACACATAATTCAGATTGACTTTAACGTATTAGTCATAACCACAAATCGGATGTGATCATCATCATGACTCTTTGCATAAGATGATAAATTATGGCATCAGAGTGTTTTTGGACCAAAGTCAAATATTAAGAGGCCTTGGTTGCTTTTGAAAAGGGAAATTTATGCTGCCCACAAGGAGACACATTTCTCAAGTGGGATTTAAAGTAATTACGTAAACTGGAAAAGCTACAGTCACTGTCTGCGAGGGAGGGGGACGGAGGTGAGGGGAACAGCGTGGCGTGTGAAGGCAGCTGAGGTTAAATAAGGGCGCAAATGGTAAGATGTTAATTTGTGGGCAAAGTTACAAATGAAGTGTTGACAATGCATAGAAACCCCAAAAGAGTTCTTACGAGTTCATAAGAAGACAATGTGCAAAAAAAAGAAAGGAAACTAATAAAAACATATCAAGCAAGGAAAAATCTGTTTGCAAATAAGTATTCTGATCTATAATTTTTTTCAAGAATTTTTATTACTTTGTTGTCATTGCAGCTAAGAATAAAAAGAAAACTCCCCCTCCACATTCACAAAACCTTTTAACAAGCACAGAATCTTATCTTATGCCTCTCTATCTTCCATTTTCTTCTGTACTCCATTAGGAGGATTCTGAGCCCTGAGGACATGGAAGGGGAAGGGGCTTGAGCTGATCTCAATTTCATGCTGTTGGTTGGAGATTTAGTTGGGCCTCATTGGGAATGACAATGGAGAAGGTTGAGTATTATCATGGGAAGCACAGAGAATGACTGACAGTAAAGGTTACAGCAGTGAAAACGGGAACTGGTGAGACTCTCAGAGTTTGATTTGATACTCCCCGAGTGAGCTTTGCTGCATATTAATACATATGTGGCCATTCATGTTGATGTATAAAGCCTGCCTGTTTCATTTTGCAGAAATCCCTTAAAGAGTAGAGATTGAGCTATTTATCGCAACAGTCTCTCTACTAAGATTCCTCATGTGCAAAGTCAGATCTTTAAATTAATGTTAGTATTATTTTTTGCCTTTGCTATGAAAATTAAACTGGAAGAGTTACCATTCTCCTTCTCAAACATAATAATTTCTTTTTCTCACAGTCGTTCCTTTACAGTAACAATTGACAAACAACTCGCATGTCACCCACATTCTCCAAAATTATCTTAAAAAATTGATTAAAGACTCAAAGTCTGAACTTGATTCAATTTTGTCATTTTTTTATTTTTATTAAACTTTTTAAAAAGCATGTGTTGATTCCTTTCCACTTCCAAATTATCCATTACCCTGTGCAGATATATATATATTTTTAGAAATTAAAAGTGTCAATTTGTGGTTTTAATGTGACAAAATGTAAAAACCGATTCCAGAAGAAAGAAGTTTCTGTGGATCATGTACAATGGGATCTATGCGGCAGTACTAATAGAAGTTGCAAATCCCAATTTGCCATAATTAAACTGGGACCGTGTAGATATAAGTAAGAAAAAAAATCAATTAAAATATTGTTTAAAAACTGGTGCAGTGGAACACATAATCTAACAGTATCAATAACTAGTTTAAATCCCTGCTGTTTAAACTACTTGATACTTTTAAAACCACATATATTTGTAGCACTTCAGATAAGCTCCACTCCATCTGGTTATTTTTTAAAACAACCCTGAGGTTTCCAAATGAAAGAATAAAATAGGTCACACATGATAACCAGGAAGTCCCCTACTGAGCTTTGTCATCTAATACAGACTATATAACCTCAGCAGAATAAGCTTCCCACAGACATGCAACACAAAGATAAGAGACGCAAAGTTTTAGACATTTTCTTTTGTTTAAACCACAACAAAATTCACTCAGAACACAGAACTGCTGCTGCATAGAGGGTCACAGCACACTATACAATCGCATTGTTTATTCTTAGTATCTGCCAAACCAGATCTGCTCAGAAGAGATGGAAACATAATAGAAAAAAGCAGCAGAGTAACCATGAGTCTGACCCTTAAATCAACTGTTTTCATCTGTTTTGTGGTTCACGCTCTTTCAAAATCTCGTACCTCGAAAACTTCTTCATCCAGCAGCCGTGTTCCAAAAACAACAACTCCCTCAGTGCTGACCACGGCATCGTCCCCCCGCTGCAGATCCAGAGTTTCCACCTTCTGGCAGTCCAAGTAAAGGGTCACAGTTTTGTCGAGAACGCTGTAGGCTATCCTGTGCCATCTGAAGCGGCAACCAGAAAGAATGAACACAGGTTAGTCTTAAAGGAGGAGTTTATTTGTTTGTATCCATAGAAGATGTCCAATTTATCCCAAGTCTTTAACATATATTGATTGCAAAGCATTTAGACAAGACAATTTGACTATGAATTTGACTATGGTTAAGAATAATAGAATTACCACAAGAAATCAAACTAACAGCTTAGTTCTGTCAGATCACTTGGTGTCACATTTAACAGGGAGGATAAGGCCTTCATACTACCCACTTTCCATCTGCTGTGTTGATCTTCCTGAAAATAGGGTACTGTTGTGGAGTGGGCTGCCCATGCTGGTCTTCGTACACAAAGACAGGAGACCGACCCACCTCGAGCCCCACCTGCTGCACGCCCCCGTCATCATACACTGAAAAAAGGAAGAACTGGGAGCCCTTTTTAGCTCTTACGGTAGCCATCAGGGAGAAATTCTCAGGAAAAGTGGAATCTGCGGGTGGAGGAGCAGAGAGGAGAGTTGTTAAGAAATGAAGAGCGGGGCGCAGCAGGGAAGCACGCATTTCATCACCTGCTGGCAAGGACCTGGATAAGGATAACGATGAAAAATATTAACCATGAAAAGACGGAGTGTAGAAGGTGGGAAAGTAGGTGAGGTTCTGTCACATATATTATGCTCCACAGAGTCAACATCCGCACTTATTTTGTACATCTTAATGTTTTCAGACATTAAAGGAAATGATTGAGAACCCCAAGCCTGAAGTGGATTAAGAGGATTTTCTCTATGTTGTCATATAGAAGGGGGGAAAAAAGTCTAGACAGTACCATGGAATAGCTGTTTAGTGGGAGTGCTGAGCTGGATCTTTTTGATCTTGTAAGCCAGGTCCGTCTCCTCCGTGCCCCTCCTGCTAGTGCAGAAACCAGCCTCCAAGGAAACTCCCTCCATGTTCTCTGACAGCCCGAGAACTCGCAAAACATCAACAGGATCAGCTGTGAATGGAAACCAAGAGAAAATGAACCATCTGTCCGTGGTAATAAAGGAGTCTGAGAAAACGTGGAGCGTACTCGCACTCGTAAATTCAGCCATTTCAAACGACTTAACGCACTTTAATAAATGATGTCTTGCTTTCTGCTTGTCCCTCCGTCTAACATTGCATTAAAAAAATTACAAAACACTTTAAGACAGAATGAAACTTGTAGCATACAGGAGAATGCTTTTGTCTAGTCAGTTCAAAACTACAATTCTGCCTTTGCGACGACCCGCTTTTTTGTCTGGCTCCACTAAATACTAGCTGTTACTTGTCCGATGAGCAGGACTTATTGTGGCTGGTAACTGGTTTTAATGCGTGGTGCCTTCCTGCTTCCTGTGAGTCAAAAAAAAAAAAAAAAGATGAGATCCCCTGCGATGTGGTGGCAGGTGGTCCGGCTTCTGTGGATGTTATTATAGCAGAAGGGGTGGTACCCAGACTAACCTGTAATTCTGCGGCAGTACAGCTGACACCTGCACAGATCCCCCTGTGCCAGCCAACAATGACACATCTGGATTCCATTTAGAGCAGAGGTGTCCAAAGTCGATCCTCGACGGCCGGCATCCTGCACGTTTTAGTTCTCTCCCATGTTTAGTGGTGGTAACAACCTTTTCAGCTTGTCAATATTCCTTTTAGGGCTTCTAACAAGCCATCATTTGATCCAGGTGCGTTAAACCAGGGAGAGAACTAAAACATGCAGGATGCCGGCCCTCAAAGACAGACTTTGGGCACCTCTGATTTATAGGAATCTAAACCAGTCATCCTCAGTTTTACATGCCACAAACAAATAAAGGAAGAAGTAGTTTTGTTTTTTTCAGTTTGTATTTTTTGCAAGCCCAATAACATAACAATTGTTTAAATGCATTTTCTGAACCATAGATGATCAAATAATGTTTATTACAGTAACTTTATCTCCTGCAGATAAGGGCTTCCTTCAAGACGACAGCTTCCCTCCTTTCAATGAGCCTGTGTTTTATTTGCAATCTGCTGCTCATGTTATTAGATGTCTGCTGATAAAATGCTGCCGTGAGCATTAGCCAGGATCAGAGCTTTGTGCGCAGCCAGTCTCCCACCAGCTGCTACAGAGCGTGGCTCAGCACTTTGTATTCCAAGCATCTGAAATGAGGACCCTAAACCCAAATTGCCCCCTGAAACTCTCGCTGCTCAGAGTTTGCCTTTTATTCTTCTCGTTAATTAAACATGTGGGGAGAGTTTACTATTGCCCAGACACCGCTTGGAGAAAAACACAGCATTACATTTTATGACTTTATTTATTTGCAAAGCAGACTCTGTCTTTTTTTTCTTTCTTTTTTCCCAAGCATTTTTAACAGCTCCATCGCCGTCAGCTACCTCACATAAGAGGTTGTTGGTGGACAAGGCAATACATTATCACTATGTTCAACAATAGAAAACATGATCTGATGGGGAAAATGTTGACTATATAATGAATAATACACAGTGGTGCAACTACATTTATTCAGGTGGATGCGAAAACATAAATTGGCGCCCCCCCCAGGGAAGGAACGTAAGGGAGAAGGAGTGAGGCTCACTCGCTCAACACCGCCCCTCCCTCCCCCCTCCCCGAGGCGACGATACGTGAAGGGTACAACTCGCTACATTTACCTCGTTATGTACGCGAGGTGAAGGAGCGAAAGGCGCACTGAAATGTATGGGAAAACATCATCGGCTCGTCGCCCCCTCCAGACAATGTTTTGGTGCCCCCTCTGGTGCTGCGCCCCTATGCATTGCATACGCAGCATACCCACTTTTTACGCCACTGGTAATACACACCATTCAACTCAAATTGTTATAGAAATAGCAGAAAATGGCAAAAACTGAAACATTTCTTTAGCTTGAACAGTAAAGAACTATTTGAAAAGTTTCAGTTGCAAAATAATCAATTCAAGTAACATCATTTTAAGCAAGCTTATATTTTATAAATGTCCACATCATGCTATATTGCACAAGACACCTAAGAAGTATCTTCTCCAGCAAACTTTTGCCGACAATTGAACCCAAAGTCCAGAGGCCTCAGTGTGATGCACAGCAGAATTTTTCTTCTTATATAATATGTTTCTGCAGGAAGTCAGCATTTTGGTGGCACTGGAAAATTTATTGACAACAGATGAAATATTTTGTGTGGGCTACTGTTCGCAGTCATGCAGCAGAGCTGTGATGGCCCAAAAAAACCTGCCAGGACAGCAGAAAAAGAGACAGCTTGGACTTTGTCCTAGGCCTTTCAGAGATTTCCTATAACTGTCACTTTCCAGAGGTAAAGTGCTAATTCAGCAGTGGTTAAATATTGCATGTACTTATATATTTATAAGTACATGCATGGCTCTCTTAGGCAGAGCAATGCATGTATTTGAACTACTGACCGGACCGAGGACTTTTTTTAAACTAGCTTAATCATTTTAATTGCAAGTATAAAGTGAATAATGCCTAGCAAACCAAGAGCAGCTGGTTTTATTTGAACTGTTAAAACAGTAAGTTACTTAAATACAAAACAAACCTGTAACGTCAAATTGAAAACTCTGGGCTTTAGAGTTTTCTGCTTTGCAATACAAAAAGCCACTAAACTAAAAGTTAGCTTTTCCTCTCCCCAATCATCAGAATCCAATTCAAGTTCAGAACAATTGACAGTGAGGAAGAGAAGTCATAAGGCCCTGATGTTTGGAACATTGCTCCTTTGTGTTGATCCTAAACAGAAACAACATGGGGTTAATTAATTTACAAGAAGCTGACCGCCAAACTATATCACCACCTGACAAAGTTACTTTAACCTTATCTATCTGGATTGTCCAAAAAGACATAAAGGTGTAAGTTTTGAATGTTACCGTTTTCTCCAATTAAGTTTGAGGTTGACAAAAGATTGTTGACCTTTAACACTCATATATCAATAAATGAATAATAAAAATCTATATCTAAGTCACAAAGAGGCATCTGAAATAAGCAGCAGACACTGTGTGTTTCTAATAAGTGGTCAGGGTGACGCCTGTAATTGATTTGGGTGGAATCATAAGACTCCAACAGACCAATGTGCAAAATAACTCATTGGTATGGGTGTGTGTGATGCTGAGAACCTGGACATAAAATATCCACCAACCTGTGGAGAAGTCAGTCTAAAAGCTGTTGATGCAATGTGAAAAGCTTACTGAAGAGCTTTACCCTTGTAAAATAAAAAAATGCCTATTCTACACAAGCATCAAGAAGAAAAGCCTAGAGAAATGGAAAGCTGCCTTTAGAAGTTTGGATACGTGCAGCCAGCAGTGAAAGAATGTTATCGTTTCCATGCTTAAGATCCATTAAGTCAGTGGGAGTTATAGAAATTCTAACAGATTTTTTACCTTTCCTGCAGCACTGACTGTTTGAACAAGTTTCACTTGCATCTCATTATTCTGTGTTGCAATGTCCTTACCTCCCCTTTCAACTTATGTCAATTCGGAGAAAGTTGGGAAGGTTGAGCAAGGATAAAAAAATTTTAAAAAAAGATCCAAATCTTCAAAAATTCTGGAATTCTACTGATAAACAAGCTGTGCATGAAGCAACGTTGCTACATCACTTAAATTTCACAAACTCCCCATGGACCGGGGTGTTTTTCCAACTACAGCAAATGTCAAAGTACTTGAGAAAGGGCTAAGCTATCCAGCCTCCTCATAGATATTTTTGCAAAACAGAACAGTCAGATTTAACATGCAGCAAACTGAATGTTGCCAGGATGCAGAAAACGCACATGAAGCTGAAAGAAACTTGCAGATTTTTACTTTCTCCAAGCATGCTTTTTTTTCCATTGTACTTTTATCTGAGAGATAACCACAACCGTCAAGTAGCACTGACATATAAGCTTTATTAGACAGAGAATATTTGAGCGGTCTGTCTTACAGAT
This sequence comes from Micropoecilia bifurca, assembly GCA_903067075.1. Classification (NCBI taxonomy): domain Eukaryota; kingdom Metazoa; phylum Chordata; class Actinopteri; order Cyprinodontiformes; family Poeciliidae; genus Micropoecilia; species Micropoecilia bifurca. Next base: position 17,832 of record CAEGAF010067417.1, on the reverse strand, counting down.
TGCGTCCTGTTCCCAAGAACTGATAGTAAACACTCTTTATGTGTGGCTCTTGTGGTCCATTCTCTCTCTGCCCTGTGGCGACACAAATCAGCACCATTTCAGTCATCAGTGGACATAATGTGTTCTCTGTGATTCTAGAGCAAATGTCTCCAAAGACTTTCTTTATGACTCACACCACCTACACTCCAGACCCTGCCTGAGAACACCCCTCTCTCATAGAGACAGTGCTACACTGTCAACAGTGATTGCATTTGCGAACTGGGGGAAATTTAACGAGAAATGAAGCCAAGAGGAACTCTGCGCACTTAAATATTCCCACCGTATCTTCGACCACACCCTGGAAAGAACTGACATTTACACTTTACATGACATGAGATGCCCAGATTAGATCAGCTGATGAAAAATACATGCTTGGATCAAGAAGAAATAAAAATCTGTTCAGTGAAATGAAATTGTCTGTAAAAAAAAGTGCAGCAGAAATAAGAGAATGTATTCAAAAAAAAGGTCCAAGGGCGCAAAGCTCTAAAAGATGGTGATTAAAAATGAAAAATTGATGAAAGATCCAGTGCAAGTGTTTGAATAAATCTAGACACATTTTCTCTCAGGCAATAGGAAGAGATAATTTAATTAGAACAGGATGTGACCCTTTGTCTGGGTCACATCTGTGTGCAGACAAGAACACTGCAAGTTAAGAGGAACTAATACATGTAACACAGATTAAAAAGTAAAACACACAAATAATCTTGACAAATTGAGCACATGATCTTCTATCTAGCTTGATTAAGTCAGCTGCAGGGGGAAAAATAACAGAGCATTTTCTCTTGTTAAAACTGCCTTTGAATCTCTTTTGCTTTATGTGTGGCACAAAGTAAATGTGAAGATTTTTTTTAAAAAGTATATTCAAAATATGAGAAATGTAGATTAAGGCATTTATTTTGTATTATTCGAATGTAGTGACACACTGCAGTAGAAATATTAAATGTTCATCTATATCATCATTATTATAGTGGCAGGGTCATAAGGGGGTGCTGGTGCCTGTCTCCAGCAGTCAATTAAAAGACCAATTGAGATTTAAAATCTCCTTTACATGGGTGTCCTGGACAAAAACAGTACTAAAATACATTACACATAACATCCTACAAATGATGAAACATCAATGATCAACAAAATCTAAATAAAAAGAAAGGAGTCAGTTAACACATGCAAATAATTACTCAATCCAACATTTGCATTCAAATCTTTAACAATTTAATAAGTCAAGCCTTTGCTTTTAGGTCACTTAGAGAAACAAGTTCGTCCATATATAAGTGGCAAAATACTTGAATGCTTACAATGACAGCCACAAAAAGCATGTGTGATAATCACACCCACTTATGAATGTGGGTCAGGGACTCTTCATGTTTTTAGAGCTAATAGTTCCACATTCAAATCAGTTATCCTTTTGGTGTTGAAGCAAGAAGATTTGATAGGAATCTGGTTACATGATTCCTTCCAGTTCACATCAGCACCACATTCTTGAATCTCCACAGATTTCCATGATCTTGTTTTGTTCCTCCGCATGATGAGCTGACAGGCCAATAGCTACTTGGCCCACAGAGAAAACACCTGCCCTTCAAGGCCCTGAACCAAACAGCCGCCCCTCAGAAAAAAAACCCAGATTTAAACTTCTGGACTTATGACAACTTTCTTGGGTAATATGCATGTCTTTTCTGCATGACTTCCTTGGTCTGTTTAATGTTTAAACTACCTGACAATAGGTCATTTTACTCTAAACTGCTAAAAGAAATCACAATTTCTCACCAATGTGGAAAAAAGCACAAATTAACAAGTGATCAGACAGAATTTCATACAAACCAGAGTTTTTTTGTTTCTTTGTAATGTCCTTTAACCCTTCCACAGAGCCAGATGTATTAAATATATTTTATAAATATATTTATCTTGTTCTATCTGAAATTATTTCTATTTTGTTGCTATTGTTGCTGCTGTTGTGAGTTGATCATAGGGCAACACTAAGACACAGAGGACAAACAACCATGCAATTTAGGGCAATGTAGAGCATCTAATTAACCTAATATTAGATGCTCAATATCAGTAAAACATGCAAATTGAAATAATAATGACTTGCACAACTTAAACAATAAGTATAATGTATGAATGTCTGACTCAAGATAAAAAGTTGTCAATGCAACTGCTCCAAAAAAAGAAAATTAATAATTTCTATCATTTTAAATCCTTGATTATTTCGACTCCATCATGTTTTATGGATAAAGTCGCTTCTGTTTTTAGCTTTAAAACAACTTGCTGTTTCCAATTGACTTTACCACCATGCTTACTTCTTAGAAACATTTTTTGCTACATTAAACAACTAGCATCACCAAATTTATCACAGGTACAGAAAATCTCATTATCCATCCATCCATCCATCCATCCATCCATCCATCCATTTTCTTAATACCATTGTCCCTTAGTTGGGTCGGGAGGGTTAATTCTCATTATATGATATTTAAATATTTGGTATTAATTCTAATTCAAGCAGATCTTCACAAAATGTGTATCGCAGACGGGGAGATTGCGATAATGACACATTTGCAATACATTGTGCAGTCCTATCAAAAATACATATTCAGACATGCCCACGCACACACCCACACACACAAACAGGAAGAAAACTACATGCAAGGAAAAAAAAACTAGTGAAAGTTAAGATCTCTCATATTGTTTGTTGTCACGTATTTGTTTGTGTTAATTTATACATTCATTCATTTAGAGTGTTATGGTGGAGAAGTGGGGAGCATAAGAAGAGCTTGGGACTTGACTTCTTTAAATTCTATTCCTGATTATTTCCTGAAGAATGTGTTTCTGTTTGACCTATGAATCATTCCTAGATTTAAAAAAAAAGCTCTTAAACCCATGGGATGAATTACACATAACCTTTAGTCGTTGTTTCACAAGTAGACTGTCACAAGACACAACTTCCTCTCCTCTCCTTTCTTACTGAGTTAATTAGAAATATGAAACATCAATTTCATAAAAAGGTGTTTTAGCACCAACAGCGTGATTTTCAAATATCCATTTTCTGAACTCATCACAGTTTATTAGTCACAAATAAGCTAAAAAATGTCTGAAACTAAAAATGGTACAACAACGAAATATTCTGCTACCACCTTGTATTACTAATACACTAGTTGTTGGCTTGGCCATTTCGATAAACAACAAGCAGTTCTCACTGACTTCTGACTTGCAGGAACAAAGTCGGGTTTAATTCTAATCTTATATGCAAGTTGATCCAACGGTTGAGGTAACGCTTTTTTTTAATCAACGACTTTTGTTCTCTTCTCACTGGCGTTTCTGGAATACACCATCGCGATAAGGCAGAAAGACGAGACTGAACTGAGTGGAAAAGCAGCCATAGAAAATGCCTGACAATAAATATGACTTTTAAAGTCATATTTAAAAAATATGACTTTAAAAGTCATATTTAAAAAATATGACTTTAAAATATGACTTTTAAAGTCATATTTATTGTCTCACTTGCTGGAAGAAAAATAAAAACACACAGGTTCCAATCTTGTTTTCATAATTATGACCTCCACAGCAATGAGCACTGGGTTCATGAACTTGAATAAAAACACAGATGACATAAAGGGACACTGCAAAGAGGAAAGATCCTCTGATGTCTGGTCATTGCAATTCTACAGGAAGCATCTCCAACCAGTCCCACTGAAAGCTGCTTGGAGCTTTCAGTGATCAGAAGCTCAGAGCCATAGAACCCTGAAGGCATAGGGACTTTCTGGAAGCCAGATGTGCATGGAGTACTATAGATTGCAGTCCGGCGCCACAACGTGTTTAAGCATCACTTCTACATATTAAAGACTTGGGGGGGTTCCAAATAGTTTGGCTCATCAAAAAGTCTGAGAAGCAGTTTGATGTGAATCTTGCAGAATCAGCAACTAGGCGCAGAGTTCGTCATATCCGACACTTCTGATGTTTGATGGTTCCAGTAATGTTTCCAGTGCAATAAGATAGTCACACAATGAGGCACAAAAATCCCTGTGTTCTGCATTTGAACAGTGCCTAATTAAACTGACCTTAAAAATGGTTTTGAGTTGACATTAATTTGTTCTTTGATCAAAGGAAAAACTCTTGTTCTGTGCTTTTGGGAGTTTGATGCTTTACAAGCAAGAGGACAGGATCAAACAAGGACACAGTGGGGGGTCTGCATGATGTATGTTTCCCCTTGTTAGCGAAGGACAAGACAGGGCAGAAGTCATAAGAGGAAGAAAATATACACAAGGAGATAAGGCACGAAAAATAGCAAACGCTCCACATACTTAGACTTTGACTACAAAGGAAACCTTACTCAAATGTGTGGAAGTAGACGAACATGCGAATGTAGCTGAAGTGAATTGTGCATGTGCCAGAATATCTCGCTTCCTGTCTGTACATGAAACGCTCTCTCATGTCTCAAACACACAGAGACGCCATGTGCGAGAGCCTTCTCCTGCTGGAACATACGCATGTTGATGTCTGACATTAAAAGACTCAGAGACACAAACATATCAACTGCAAGCACAAACATAAGGCCACAATCTCAACACAACCACATGTGCTGTGCGCTCTGAAATCGTCTCAGTCTCCGAGTGCACCAGACCCTCATTAGCTGTGGACACAGCGGCTACTGTGCCACTTAAATGTGATTAGGTCAGCTGGCTCACTTCCTCGTTCCATCACTTCATTTCTGCCAGTGAACAAGAAACGCTTCCAGCTATAAAGCGTGTTGTAAGCCACGGGTGAAGATAAAACATGTTCAAGTGATTAACCGTTCCTGCTGCTGAGACGTGTCACTCCATGTGGGGCCTCTGAACAGCAGCACCTGCAAAGGAAGTGGCCTGCACCGCTTTAAAAGCAAACGCCAATAGCCATAGGCCAGACACCATAAGAGTGGCAAACAGCAGTGAACCAAATGGCATATATAATACACAAACTATTGGATGTGTTTATAAGTACAGTATGACACAGTGATGGAGGAGCCCACAGCTTGGTTTACTTGCAGGTGTACTGCAGAAAAAATGAGCCCATACTGCCTGTACATGCAATGGAACTAGATGTGCAGGATATGATATAAAGTAGAGACATTAAACCTGTCAAGCATTTCCATTTGTCAGAATAATCTGCTAAACGCTTGAACATCAGACACTTGCAAGGAGGGGATACATTAAACAGATTCATGACAGGAATCTTAATCTACTCAGTTCCTCGCGGTGTTCAGACATTCGGCTCGTTCTCAGACCGACGTTAAACCTTTTTTTCGCGGTAAACCGACGCCGGTCGCAGGCAAACTCAAACGTGACGTCACAGCCCGCTGAGACGCAGAATCCCGACCCGACGCGGAAAGGGGCTCGTTCAAATTCAAGCATTATAAATTGCGTTGCATTAAAATGCAAATGCGGCAACACAAAGTTCCATTTAATGTTCGTTGACCCGAGAATTTTTTAACGAAATTAGTTATTTGCGCTGTTCTAGGAAACTTTCGAGAGAGAAATTTGAGCCAATTTGTGACCAACCGATATCAACTCTGCATAACAAGTTACAGCCTATACAACACGTTCGCACCAGCCTCGAATTATTAAAAGCAACTTTGCATATCAGATAGAAAGTTAAACTTAAGAAATAAAATAATAATAATTTTAAAAAATGCAAATTAGCCTACTCTGTTGGCCTAAAACCAAGTATTGCTTCAGGGCAAAGTGAGACAAAGACAAAGAAACTGGGATGAATTTTAGACAAGAACTGAAGGAACTTTGTATGTTTCTACGGCTCCATAATCTGATTTAGATCCCTTCTTATTGCACAGTAGTTAATTTTGATACTTTACCAGCTTGAGCCGTTGTTAGGTGAAGTAGGATCAAAATAAATAGCGGTTTTCTTCTGCGCGACCTGAAGTGGTCCATCCTTTAGAGCGAGGACCCCCGTCTGCCTCCGCGCCCAGAACTTTGTTGGCTGTTGCAGAACTTCTGTTCGTTCAAACCTACACGGCCATGTGTTTGGGGTAAAATGCACTCGGTATTTCCACTTCCTTTGATTGTTGGAGGAGATTTGTTGTGATGGATTCTCTTAGTTTCCCTCTGTGTCTCTCATTCAATCTCTCCCTCTCATCATCAATCCCACCCTCCGCTCTCCACCTCTTCCCTCCCACAGGACGCAGGGATGAGCGGTGCGCCCGGCGGAAACCCCCTCCTCATAAATCCGGCCTATTAGTTGAAGTAATTTGTTAGATCTCTTATCTTTTTGTCATTTCCACCAGAGGTGTTGCGCAGATTCGTCTAAATAAATAAGGAAATTGTTGAAACATTTATTTGTTTCAGCAGTTCAGTTTAAAAAGTGTGGATTCGAAAGAAGCGTTTATTTTTAATCGTTTTTGAAATTAATAACAGATGGAAGAATGATGTCTTGGCAGATGTACAGCAAACAATTCCTGACGCACTAAGCAAATTCGGCAAGTCTCAAAAGTTCCTTGCCGAAAAAGCCGTGCTCTATTTCAAAGTTATATGTGCAAACCCTTATGAGTTTGTTCAATTTCAACATGTGCTTAACCTCAAACTGGCAACTAATCAAAAGTGTAAAATTCCCCGTTGGGTTTAGATTATGCCTCTACGAGTTTAGATGTGGTACATGTGTGCCAATTTTAGAAAATTTAGTGGAAGGAAAAAGTGTGGCTGCAAAGGGTGCCGAGCAACAGGGAAGACGGTAGCCTAGACAATGTTACTTGATCTGAAGTTTCCACAGTCGGTAATGATTTGGTCACACATGCAAACCTCGTGACTTTGATTTCAATTTCTGAGTAAAACTTCGCACCTGCCCACCTGCTCCTCGTGTTTGACTGGCTAGCAAACTGGCCTAGAGAATCTAAGAGGTATTGTCCAGCAGAAGACGAGGTAACAGGCCACAGAAAGCAGCCTGTGTTTCCTTACAGCAGTAACATGCAGTTATGTAGAACATAGAACATAATGCCGTTTATGACATTGAGGCAACAATTCATGCAAAACGAACTCAGTGATTAGCGTATGCAATAGCCTATACATAAAGATGCATTTGAATAGATTGCCATTTCTCTAATAAAATCTCTTTCTTTTACTCCTTTAAAACATTTTTCCTTTCTTTTTTGATAAACTGAATTTGAGGTTGTCAACCAATCTGACCTATTTGTATGAATTTTGTGTCATTAAAAAATGACAGTAGTCTAAGAATCATAATATAGTCTATTATGATTGGTTTGGTTTGGTGACTATTTAAAAGATTCTCAGTTGACTTTATGTTATGTGACTGAAGTTATCTTTTAACTGCAGTGAAGATTAGCTGTGCTAAAGATATCAGAAGGTGGAGAATGGAGCAAAGCTTTACAGACTTATCTCAATACTGCAACACCCTGTGCAAGTTCAAGTGTTAAGCTAAAAAACACAGTTTATTTTCACCAGCAGTTGCTGGAGCCGTACTTTCATCCCAGTCTCTTGAAATGTTTGTTTGCACGTTGGAGACTGAAGATGTGAAGCTGGAGGCTGAATGACTTGCAGGTCAAAGGTTAACTGACAGGACTGGACAACCGTTCAGACACAGGCGCATCTGGCTGAAAAACATTGTTCAAATCTTTAACAGTTTATATGTTACATTGTGAATATCTTGTATTTCTTCAAAACTATAATCTCAATAAAATCAAAAGATCAGCTGTCAAAAATTATTAGTGATTAGCTTGTATTGTGCATAGTTTTTCTTTTTTGGGGGGGGTTGCATGTATATTTGCGTTTTCTAGTTTATTTTAATACCCCTTATGTGCAATCCCTAACGTGTCAATAGGTGGCAGTCAGAACAACAATTCAGGAATCTTTCACCACTTATAATTGATTGGTTTTACAAAGAGTAAAGGTTTTATTCTTAAATAGTTAGGATGAATGCTGACAATTGTGGAAAAATATGTATATATAGTAGGCAGCTTTGTTGTGATGTCATGCTTAAAGGTCAAATATAATTTTTTACAGCTGGACACCAAACATTGTTAAAAGTATAAAACAGAAATAAATTACAATCAGCCTTCCTGTTGTTTTTTTCGAAACAGATAAGTAATATTACATTTCCATCTTTTGACACTTTTGTCTCATGCCCTTTAAAACAGAAAGCCCTTCCTCAGATCCACAGTCATGTAGCTTCTGTAACAGCACCTGTCATTAAGAGTGGCAGTGGACCTTTCCAAAAAGAATATGTCAAATGAATGCATGGCTGCTTATTGTAGAAAAGGGACATACGAGCAGAGCTGCTACAAAAATAATTTTCACAAATGTAAATGATGAAGGAAATGATTTTCTCCTCACCAAGATAAAAGGTCTGTCTGATGGAAACACTTTTTTACTCCAGGATTAATTAATAGAGAAACAGTGGAGGTCAGAACCAGGGCTAAAACTGTTTACCTGAATGATGCCAGGATTTGCATTCATTCATTACTGTAGTGAATAACAGACAGACTGTGCTCACATCTAAGCATTTTTAAACCCCAGTCTGTCTGGCTTTCCAAGCCTTGTCCTCAGACAACACTTCTCCACATCATCATATAAACATCATCATATAAATCTTTACCTTACAATAAATTCAACTTGGAGACTTTGCTATTTAAATTCAAAGTTTGTGCTGTTGTACTTTGCGCAGAAACCCTTCAAGTTCTGTATTGTCAATCTTTGCAACTTTTATCTGTGTTCTCAGCTTTGTCTCTTCACCAGAGAACATCCCTTAATGCAAAACTGCAAATAAGAATGCTAATAACAAGTTTACAGTGGTGTAAAATGCCTAACACAGGGAAAATATTTAGGAACACTCAGGAAATCAAGGAGAACCGGCTTTGCTGGCTGGCCTGTAGTCCATATGTCTATTTCCTTCTGAAAATGTGTTTTGCATTATGATGAGGAGAAAAACAACATTAGCCACAGACTACTAACCAGTTGAAATTGTTGATTTTACAAACACAGACACATTTCCCTGGCAAATCTGCACCTCTCAACAGTGATTTTTCAAATGATTAAAAAGAGAATCAACTGAAGAAAAGATATCTCTTAATGTACATTTTCTTAACTGAGTAGAGGGAAGATTAAAGATTCGGCCAATTCAAATCCGTATTGTAGGAAGGAAAAATTGTTTAATAAAAACACCGCAGGACAAGAAAATCAACTCCCCACCCACTTACGGTCCGTAAACGCCCGTGACATCTATTAAAATCTCTTTGAAAGCTTGAACTGACAGTAGAAAATTTGCAATATGCGTGGAGTGAATTAAGCTTGCCAGAAATTTAATTGATTCTCAGACTGTTATATTCAGTGGAGACATGCTCAGAGATAAGGCATGTAAAAACCTCTGCTAATTGGAAAATGACCAAAGATAATGTTGCTGCAGTCCAGGCAACAGCAGGCTTTTTTTAAGGAAACTCCAGAGAGAGAAAATGAGCCAAACCTCACGGGAGAAGATTCGCTAACCACGTAAAAACTAAAAAAGCACATCCATCACAGTATGCCAGTATTCTTTCAAATTTGTTTTACAGCTTAAAGTAATTTAACATGAACATTTCAAATCCCCTTTCTAATGGTATAAAAATGTCAGACATTGAAAAACTCTGGAATTTATGTTGACTCATAATTTTTTCCAGAAATATTTGGGTTTAGAAAAATATTTTCTACCAAAAGTTGAAAATATGAAGCCATGTGTTGATCCGATTGAAGATATCAGAAAATAATGGAAGTGAGAGATTAAAGGAGGTTTGACAAAGGTATCTAACTAAACAGGCTGAAGTTAATCTGTTGTGTAAACACCTCTGACCTCCTACATTGTCCCCACTCAGCACTGGCTCAGCCAGACTAAGTCAGGATCACATTCCTGGAAGCTTTTAGCAGATAGTTGCTAGGAGTCCAGTAGCTAATCTAAAGTCTTGGTGAGAAATATTTCTTGAGCATGTGCTACATAGCTTTATCCATCTACTAGAAAGGTCTAACCTTTGCCACATACACCACATTCAAACAAAAGAACCGCTAATGTCAGAAAAACAATCTTTTGTCAAATGAAAAATGCTGCCCACTCCTAAAATGAGATGCCTGCTCAGATTCTGTAAAAATACACAGTCTGGCGCTTACCATAATTATTACAATTGGAAGTACCTCAGTCCAATTACCTCATATTTCATCATCCAGTGTTAATCAAGAGGTTCTGATTAATCCAAATAAATAATAGAAGGTAAATAGATCCTATTCGTCAAGTTCATAAAAGCATGTTTGCGCTGATGAAAAGACTGCCGGTACGATCCAAAATCATGTTGGCAATCATTTTATCCTCATAATCAAATCAGCAGAAACCAGTCGAGTGTATTTACTTTGTTCTCATTAACATACAGCAGGAAACGCTGGAACAGTAAATCACACGTCGGATGTGTTTTGGCCCGTATTTGGAGGAAAAACTTCAAAGTTTGCAGAGAGTAAATCATTCTCCGTCTTTCAAGAAGAAAAAATCCGACTATTATTTAGCTCCGCATCATTTTTATTGTTTATTGTCTCACTTCGATGGTGAGTAAATTAGGATTTCAGTAAGGAAGTTGGACATTTATCACACATGCAATAATGCAGTTTTAGACATTGAAATCACTACTCATTTTCTGTCTCCCTCTGGATAACACACTGATGAACAAACGCACACTTTTCATATTGTTTAGCAACAGTTAACATGGAAGTTGAAAGTGAAGTTGTCAGTTATCACCTTGCCCTTTGGGCCTTACTGTCAAGCCTCCTGCAGAGCAGCAGATGAGCAAAGATTAGACCCTGAGATGGGCTTCTATTTAGCTTGCTTGCAGTTTATCCACTGCTTGGAGGACAGGTCTTGACAGGACAACAGAGCCCAAATCAGGAAAAAAAAATGAATGTACAATTTAAAAGGGAAGATCCTACTGACGCTTTCATTCTGCCAATAAACTGATTAATGTCACACAAATATGTCAGAAGTTTACTTTTCCAGCGTAGACCTTTTGAAATTGGAATTCAACCAATTTTAAGCACAAATTACTGTTACAAAAAATTCATTTATTCCTGTAATTCGAGATAGACCTTTTTGAATTTTGATATCTACAAAAGTCCCTTATGTTGATCAGATCAGTTTCCTCAGTAAAACTACTTTGTTATTCATATAGAAAGTCTAAGACTCCAGGTCAAAATCTGTGTGATTAAACAACTTTAGTTGCAAAATGTGAGACTATGAACTCCAGTCACTGCTGGTGACAGTAAGTACAGAAAAGGAACAAAAGTGTTTATATTAGCCTTAAATAAACCTATAAATCCATCCCGAATCCACTTCTTCATTTTATTTTATTTCATACATTTTGCTTTTGTTATTTGTATTAAAAATATATATATATGTATATATACACAAATTTAAAGTGACGAAATAGGTCTGTCTTTATCAGCCTTTCATCTATTATCTTCACAAAAACAAAACAAAAAAAGTGCTTTCTTCAGTTTGCAAAAACAAATATTTTTGGGAGTTTCTAACACAATTTTATAGGCGGGACTTTTTTTTTTCATCAGAAGTTTAAATGTTTTCAGTTCGTCATCAAACAATTTCCGCAAATTAACTTCCAGGATTGCCAGTATGAAATGTGAGTGAGCAAAGGCAGCATGACTAATCTGCTGGGACAGAGACTTATATGTCACTGTGTTTAACTAATCTAGCTTTAGTAATTAAGTGAGTAATTAGTAATTACATTGGACAAATACTGCACTACACTTATAGATTGTTTTAAGGGAAAAGAACCTCTCTAACAAAAAGAACCAGGATGCAAAGTGATGTCATTGTACTTATTTAAACCAAGTTTTTACATTATGACGTTAACAATGTTGCCTAACCAGCTTTGGGAGCATTAAAAATCTAAAAAATGTCCCTTTATGGAATTATATTAATAATAATTTACGATCAAAATGGATGATGGAGGATAGGCTTTTAAACATATAAGGACCTTAACTTTATCCTGCTTAAGAAGATTAGTAAAATAGACTAAATTAGTTAACGTGGGGTCACAAGTTTAACCTTTCCAATACACTGATTGAAATCTTAAAGTACATTAGCACAGCTCATATTTTTAAACCTTGACGCTCATAAACAGACATTATTAAGTGCCACGTATGGTAATGTGAATCAAGAAAACATTCATTTTAAATGCCTCTTGTTGAGAATGATCTATTCGTTGAAAGCATACAAGGACTTTCAAGACCACTAAGTGATTTAATTAGATTAGTTTTGCAACACGCTGCAGAGGCTGTACAAACAGCCCTTGAGAGAATCCGCTATTAATGTAACTTTGACTTTTTCTTTTGATCAGAGAGCCAAACATTGTTGTGACTCTAATCCAGAAAGAAAATAAATTCAGTGTTTTTTGTAAATGAGTAGGAATATTCTGTGTTTCAGTACGGAGGGCTTGCATTACCTCGATCTGTTGTTTTTATCTTTTTTATTCTGGTCTTTCTCTCGCTCTCTTTTTTCATCTGTTTAACAACCCATGAATAACAGCTGTCTTGGGTTTGCTTCTGTATTGACACATTAATGTATTTTTTTTAAATGCTGCACTAGATATTAAATCGGTTCTTACTGTTAAGCTACTGCAGTGCCGCTGTGTGCATAAAGCTTATGCTTGACTTTCAGCAATGTCTTTCTGCCTCGGGAGCTAGAAACTCCTTCTTCCTTCTCCCCTCTTTAAGAGGTCCTCCCATGCACTGACCCCCAGCTATTCTTTCTCTCAGTTTCTTTCCACCCCTCTATTCTCATGAAGTTTGCATTCCACACCTCATCTGCAGACTGCACACAAAGGAGCAGAAAGAACTGCTCCTGCACTGTGGCAAACATTCCTCTCTCCATTCCAGTCCCTTATCCTTTCAGTGGCATCACCCACTGTGTGTCTCTTTTCCTGGAAAACTGCACAGAGATTTCATTAGCATGAAGGCCTAAGCAAGCGCACAGTTTTTTTGTCGGTTGCATTGTTTATCCTCAACAACATCTCTAATAACATAACCCAATTTAAATGTTACCAAATGCAATTAGCTGTGACATACTCAGCAAGAAAAGCAAAGATTGAGAATCATCTGTTCATTTATGGCAATACTCAAAACACAGGAAATTAATAATTAAACTATAAATCTAAAAAAAAGAAAAAAAGAAAAAGCTTTCAGATGGTCAGAGGATTCATTACTGGAGACTTTGAGACTCAAGTAAATTGGAAAAAAAGGTTTGAGCTCAAGGCACTGCTGGAATACCTTTAGAAGTGTCAAAGCAAGTGTGAAAGGTTTTCTGAAAGTCTTGGAAAACTTCCATGAGACAAATAATGTGTGTCAGAGAAAGCGGAGCAACGGAAGTTTAGGGTAGGTTCAAAAAAAGACTTTAAAAGCACGCGGCTTTATAAAGCATGTATGGACATGCATCACTCCTCTTTGTTCTGCCTCATTCACAGTCTCAAACGTCTGAAATTCCTCAGCAGTAACTTGAAGGCTGATGGACACCTATCGATGTCCGGCAGTCCTTCTTATCTCCATTCCCATCTGTCCTTTTTAACTAGAGGCACTTGGAAAAAGCATGATACGAATGTCCTGGATGTTGCTCTAGTGGAAAACGCTGCTCTTGTATCTTATTTAGAGGTAGAAGCTTATGGAGAATCCTTAGCTTCCTGTACTGGATAGAACTCTTCATCTTACTTGTCAAGATAAGGCACTTTAGATAAAAGTTTACAAACCCTGATATATTTTTATGCAAGTCTCATTCCCAGTTAGACTTTATCACCCAGTTTGTTATTTGTAACTAGATAAATAAATAGTTCTTGTTGCTTCCCTGGGTTGGACTGGTGACCTGTCCAGGGTGCACCCCGCCTCTCGCCTATTGTCTGCTGGAGCTAGACACCAGCCCCCCTCTTTATCCTGCAAGGATAAAGCATGTTAGATAACAGACAGATGGTTGGTTGATCCTGTTACTTGCAAAGAATCTCATCAGTTTTAAATTAAATCATGTTTATCTGAAAGACTTTTGTTTTTACTGTGGAAGAAATTGGTTGCTTTGCTTGGAGATTTTGAAAATATTCTGGCATCAGCTTTATAATACAGCACACAAAAACTAAATCCAAAATTTGTCTGATGGTGATGACAAGGAAAACAGAGAAACAATGAGGGTTAAAAGGCTTAAACCAAATTAACCCCAAATAATGTTAATAAGAAAGGCTATTTAGTTACAAACACCATAAATTATCAGTATTATTTATTTCATTCAGCTATTTATGCTTCTGAGCAGCAAAGATTCGACTGAAAGCTCAGCTGTCTGACAGAGGCTGCGTTCTGCAGTTTGCAAGCAATTGCATCACATTTAGCAACAAGCCCAGACTAGACCAGACTTTTTTAAGGAGTCTATGTGATTTCATTGGGGAAAATGAGGGACGACGTGGCTGAGTTCTTATCCTTGCAATTGTGACCCCTTGCAGCCTTTGGCCTAACTAAAGAAAAAGTTCACCAATCGACAAAACGTGCTTCCTGACCGTGCAAACTCGCTTTCTAAACACAAGATGGCAGTACAGCACAGTTAACTACGTTACATGTTAATCACTACTTTGAAAACAACCGAATCAGTCAAATAAAAGTTACAACGAACACGCATTGAACCCAATTCAAAAAATCTGAGATAAAAATCAACACTTTATTGCTACAAATAAAACAAACGTTAGAAACACAACAAACGAGCATAGATTAATATATATAAAAAAATAAAAATAAAAAATGACGTTCCTAAAAATTGTTTTCAACTTGTTGATCTAAATATTAGATTGAAAATCACATGTCAGGCACGCTAGAGAAATAGTGCGGGGTTAGTGAGTGAATATTACAGTTGCGTGTCGGTGGGGTCAAGCGGCTCACAAATCAAATAAGCTCTGCCCCCTTCGCGCCACGCGCACTGGCGCGCGTGCACGTCCGCACTTTCCTGCAGGATTTAACAAGGCTGCGCTTTTCTTGCACAGAGACACCTATTTAGTTTTAAACTGCAGGAGCTCTTATGTCACGCCGTTTTGAGTTCCAGATTCCACTCGGCGTGAACATGTGACCGGCCTGGGCGACTCACTCACATGGCCGCGATGGCTTCATGATCCGCTTTAGTCTTTTTAAAAGTCCGGTGATCGGTCGCTCCCCCGCAGCAGCTCGGCGACCATCGGGGCCAGAGGAGCTGCTGGAAAACACAGCGCCTACGCCGGACGGATCATGGCGAACGGTGGGCAGAAAGTTGTGCTGATCACCGGTTGCTCATCGGGCATCGGGTTGCGAATCGCCGTTACGCTGGCCAAAGATGAAAAGAAGCGTTACCATGGTAAAAACATTATGATTGTTCATTGTTTCTTCGACCAGACCCTACCAGTAAGTAGCAGGGCTGAAATAGACTGGAGTCGTTTTTAAAGTCTGGTTTGTCCGTGTTTACTGTCTTCCCAACAGTCTGCCGTCGCACCACCATAAAGTTTGTTTTGATTGACTTTTACGTGCACGCGTTGATTTCACGTGAAGCCCGTTACTAAAGTTTCCCAATTCAACAGTTTAGTCAGCGCTGAGATCCAGTCCACCCCCTTTCCTCTGGCTCACCTATTGTCATCCGAAAGGGCTGATTCCAGGGTTGGGCTCTGCAAGGATGCCGCTTGCCAGGCAGGGTTCAGAAAAGGAGTCTTGTCAGTTCTCTTTCAAGTGACTTCTCCAGCACAAAGCACCTCTTTTATTGCTGTGAATTGTAGAGGGCCTGCTCCAGTTTAGTGCCGTGTCTAATGTGCCTATAGTCCCCACACTGGAGTGAGTGTGAAAAGGGGGGACAAAGTTTGAGACCTGTACAAGCATGGGTTCACTCCAGAGCAAGGGCCTCGTTTGAAGTCTCCATTGGTACACAGGGGAGTTGCGGTGTCCCACTTTGGCATTGTCTGTCTGTGTGTTTCCTCTCAGCTTCCCAGGCATCATTAATCTGAGTTTAGAGATTTCAGCTAAAACCGGAGTCTTATTTTTCTTCTTTTTCTTCTTTTTTTGTTGTGTGCAGCCTCCCGAGTGTGTGAGACCCACTGTGGGAGTTTTCCTAGACCTACATGAAAAGATTTTTTTTTGTTGCTAGCTGTGAATCTCCACAGAACTGATGTTGTTTGCAGCCGTACAATGAAATGTGTCACCAGAGAAACCATTCACCATTAGCCTTACAGTCCCAATCCTGAAATTACAATCGTAGGTGAATGAAGCCGTTGCTATCAGCTTTTGAGCAACTCTGCAGTGTTTGGTTTTAGATCTCCTTTTCTTCCTTCAGCTATTGGGATCTGATGAAATGTATTGCTGTGGAATAGATGAGCAAAACAAAAACAGTTGACTGCACCCTCCCTCCCAGTGCGTTCCTCGCTGTGAGCTGCTTTGAGCGAAACCACATCTGAGAAATGGAACTGTTCTGCTCTGTTCATTAGGAAACCCAGCAGAGATTAGATATTGCATTGTGCATTGAGTCGCAATTAGCTGCAGTGACATGTTGTAAACTCTATTTGTATTTTTGTGTGTGTTTTTTTCACTCCAATGCAGCTCTTTCCAGAATGTTTGAGCTGCCCAGAGCTATTTCCTTCAGGAACTAGAAGAACAATAGATCCCTTGTTTACGTCTCAGTCAAGACGTAAATCCTTCTGCTGATTACACACAGGCATCTTAAATAATAATACTACTACTAACAGCTTTATGTAGAACTCACAAGTTGTCTGTGTGGCAGACAAATTATGCTACTTTCACACAAATAAATTCTAGAGATACATGTACACCTCCGTTGCTATGTTTCATGAAACATGGGCACAAAGTTGGTTAGTAATCCCATTTTTCACCTTAGTTATTCAGCCCAGTTTATGTTCACGGAGGAATTATGTTAGACCTTGACTTTATCTACAGAGGACAACAGGTAGATTTAGATAAAAGGGGAATTAAAAGGCTGTTTATTTCTGCTGATTGTCATTGTGCAACAGCTCTGCCACTCATTCGCCTGTTAAGCAACATCATAACACCAGACGGGAAAGACGCCAACAAAGCCCTGACAGCCCTGTGCTGATAACTGCAGCCTGTGATAGATTTTTGCTTCGTATGTAGGTTAGCACTCGCCTGTGTTTAAAGTTCAAAATAAATCAATTCTGTGGTGGCCAACAGGTGTGGCCTTTTTTTGGAACTTTGACCCCATGTCAGGGTTTTCTTGCTTGTGTTTCCATTTTGAAAATTTGATTTGCTTGTGTTTGCATATCTCAATGTGTCACTCTGTCTGAGCTGCAGTGACTCATTGATAGTTTTGTGAGCGTCAGAAAGTAATTATCTTCTAGTTCAGTGTGTCCTGGACATCCGTACATAATAGCTGCTGCTGCAGGCTGTGATCACAGAAGTCCCGTCACAGGAGAGAGAGGGAAAAATATCATATTATGAATAAAACAAGTTATATACGGTTGCACAGTGGCGCAGTTGGTAGAGCTGTTTGCCTTGCAGCAAGAAGGCTCTGGGTTCAATTCCGGGCCCCGGTCTTTCTGCATGGAGTTTGCATGTTCTCCCTGTGCATGCGTGGGTTTTCTCCAGGTACTCCGGTTTCCTCCCACAGTCCAAAAACATGACTGTCAGGTTAATTGTCTTGTCTAAATTGCCCCTAGGTGTGAGTGTGTGTGTGCATGATTGTTTGTCCTGTGTGTCTCTGTGTTACCTTGCGACAGACTGGTGACCTGTCTAGAGTGACCCCGCCTCTCACCTGGGATGTTAGCTGGAG
>CAEGAF010067408.1:0-19244 GCA_903067075.1 Micropoecilia bifurca | reverse complement strand
TTTTATCCATAACCTTTACTGTAACTCATTGGATATAAAAACAATGTGCTTACTAAAAATTAAATTCAGAAAAAGTTGAATTTATATTCTCCATTAAAAAAAAAAAAAAAAAAAAAAAAAAAAAATAAAATAAATCTAGAATCACATGACATTAATAAAATTGCACTTCTACAGACTTTCCAGAAGAGGGCAGTGTACACCATCTGTTAAGGTGAATGAATTAACCTTTGAGATTTTATTCAGGCCATTACAGGCATAAACACTGCAGCTTAAGGTTAGAAAAAGCCCTAGTCACTCCCAGGGTGACTAGGGTTCATGAAATGATCAAGTTCATTTCATGAGCAATGAAATTCAAAGTGCAAGTCTAACATTTGCTATTTTATGTCAGGCTCAAGTTGTCTAAAGCTATAAAACTTAGTGATTTGAAAATGACTTAAATCCTTTTCTTTTTAATAGAACAAAAGTCCTATTTTCTTACTTTCAGTTTTACATACAAATCAAAGTGGAATTTTCCAGCGACTCCTCCCAGTGAGGAAGAAATGAAACAGATTTTATAACTGGGCCATTACACAGGAACTGCTGTGACAACCTAAGCCAACGTCCCAGAACGCAACAGCCAAAAGAAAAAAGGGGGAGGAGAGCAGCGACTGTCCTGGTGGAGTGTTTGCACGGGAGCAAAACTAAAGGCTTCCAGCTGACTTCCAGCCAATCAGAGCCACGCTCCGTAAATTAATCTGAAGAACAGGATAAGTGTGTGAGGGAAAATGAGTAAATTAGCACCAACTTAAGTCATGCTGAGTTAATGTTCTTTCTGGCAAGAGAGATTTCCATGACAAAAAATGTTGACAGAAAAGTGTTGTCTCTTTTGAAAACTAATTTGAAAGAGTCGCAGCTTTTGGCAATAATGTGGATCACTGTATCTGCATAGGACACTGAAAATGTGCGCCAACGCTATACTTGTAGAAACATATAAGGCTAAAACGTGGCCTTTACTGATAATTAAATAAGAATTCTCAAGATGTAAAACTGAAATGATTTAAAGCAGAATTTAGCACTTGGGAAGAGACTTGTCATTATTGTCAGGAAATGTTCTATATAACTAATAATCTTCTTCAGTTTGTTACATCCAAGGATAACCTTAGCAAACATGTTAGTGATAGATACAATAGAAGATGCCAAGTTAACATATTGGCTAACTGTAGAATTTAAGCTAAGGATAGCATAAAGCCAGTGCTAGCATGACACTTTCCACTACTGTTACCTTACATGCTAGTAGCACAGCTAACATTTTAGCTTACAAGCTACTGTTTGCAAAGCAGTGTTGGTTACTGTTGCTCAACATGCTATTTGTACCTTGTTAGGTAATACTAGCATTTTAGCAAATGTGAACATAGCAGGCAACTTTATGAAATGACACACATAACTCAAAGACATTTAAGTCTAATAGATGCTAGCATATTTTTCATGCTAGCATTATGCAAATAAAGGTAAAAGCTAATGCATTTTGAGCTCAACTTATCGACAAACTATTTTATTATGAAGTTGGAGTCACAATCTAAATGCCTTCAGGACTTTTAAAATCTAGGAAACCTTGAGAGAAGTGTTTGTTTACCTGTGCTCAGCTGCAGGTACTGAAAAGCCTGGCACTGGGTCCTTGGTGCCGTAGTACTTCTTAATGACTCCGATACCTGCCACCGTGTCGGTGCCCTTGAAGTTCACCAAATGAGCGGAGGCTCCAATGCCTGCAGTCTGTGAATGATGAGCGATATGTAACGATTTTCTGCAACACAGTACTAATTCACGTAGATTTAAAAAGAAGAGAGAGAAATAATGGTTTTAAGCTTAGCTTTGACTAAGTGTGTAATGTGTGTAAAAGTATAAAACACAGCAACGTTAGCTACGCTTTTGTCATCTGCCTTAGAACATTTGAGCGTGAAATAACGTTCTGAAGAGATTTGAAGACAGAATATTGTGAATTTATCATATTTTTCCTCTTTCAGTTACGGCAAAGGTGACTAACTCCAGTCCTTAAGAGTTGACTAAGCTTGATATCAAATGGATGATATGCTTAATAAAAATGTGACCCAGCTCTGCAGAGGCCTGCTAATGAACCATTCATTTGATTCAGCTGTGAAGAATCAGGCCAACATTAAAGCACACATTACAGCGGCTATTTAGGACTGGCTGTGGACACCACAGATTTAAGGTGCATTACTTAGCAAAAAAAAAGTCACTATGAACGACACAGAGTAGGGACAGTAAATAAATTCTCTCCACATCTTAAATATAGTGTATGTATTCATAAATCCCATCGTTCTTCAATTTATGGACACAGCATTCCTAAGTGCTACAAAGTTATGCTTATATCAACTGTATCAATTACAAACGGAAGAAAATTCAAAATTGGCATCTATCATGAATAAGGGGGCTAAAAATCCAAACAAGCACAGACATTGTACAGCTTTGTGTGAACTATATTTTCTTAGATGTGTTCTGAAATGTCCGTAGTTCATTCGGAATGCATGAGACAGAGAGAAAGACTTTCAGTAGCTAACAGGAAGGCCGAGTTTGGCAAAGCAACTCACATTTATCATTTTGAACTTCGATCTGCTCTGGAAATCTTAAAAAATCTGCATTATATACAGCAATACACACCGAGATTGCGAGCAATTCATCAAGTAAAGCTAACCACACAAATGTAAAATGCTTAAAGTTTCCAATACACCTTCAATCATTTTGTCTTTGATTTAAAATAGCACAACGTGATGTTGCCCCTGGACTTAATACAACTAATGCAATTATGACGTAAAGGCTAGAAGAAATATTTTGAATTAGTGTTCTTCCATCTTCTTATACTGTAGCCCTTAATGAAACCACAATGTCTGATTGAAAGAAGCGATTTTAAATTGGCTACTAAAACTAAAAGTATTATCATTTCTTCATACCTCTTGTGAAGACACACCCCTGTAGCCAAAGTCATGAAGTTTATACTCCAGTCCCTCCAGGTTCCCAGACGTCTCCATGAGGTACTTGGCAAGGATCTTCTTTTGCTCTCTGGAGTTGGTCGCCACTGTAATCGGGTACCAGATCTGAACAAGAATAGTCTGATAGGAAAAAAAACAGAGTTTTTACAGACTTATGTTGACAAGATCTGAAAAATTCTTACTACGCAACAGACTGGTTTTACTGTACTCACTGGAACTAAAGCCTAAAACTAACAGGCGCTAGAGGGATGAAGGCTGAGAGCTCGTTCACACAAGGCCAACTGTGAAGGGAAAATGCATTCCTTGATGCTTCATGCTTCGATAGCAGTGGCTGTGATTGGATGTAAAAACAAGTCGCTTATCTTCTGGATGGGAAATTTCTTAACCATAATGTATGCGTGTTTGTCAAGATTAAACACATTTTTCAATTAAAAATATATCTCATGTTTTGTTGTTCTGGTTTCAATACGCTCAAATCAAAATGCACAAAAGCGAAACTTGATGCATTTAACAAAAGATTGGAAAAGAATCAACATTGTCCAATGCCTGACTCAGAGCTGATTGCAATCTGTGACTGGTTGCTTCATCTCTGACATTTACAAACTAGTCGACTCTTGGTTTTGTAAGTCCGCTGCACCTGCAGGTGTTAACCTGCTCAAAGTGGGCGGAGAGAACGCACACATAGGACAGCGGCTTCCTGAAAGCCGCTTTATTCAGCTTCCAGGGAAATAATCACAGATGATGGAATCTGTGAAAGAACTTGCTGTGTGAACCGACTTGGCGGCTCTATGCTCTTTTTTGGAATCGATCCATTTAGTAACTACAACTTTAACTTGAAGTACCTGTTGCTAATTTTTCCGAGCTAACCAACGTTTTTTTTTTTAACCATACCCTTTTCTCTTATCTCAGCCACACCTGACTTTAATGAGTTGTTGAGTGAGCCTACGGTAATATTGATAAGACAATATTATTTAGGTCATGCAGGACTCGGGGAGGAGTTTATCCTTTAACATCACAGCAGACAAAAAAAAGAGTAATCAGAGCTACAGAGTTTAGCTGAATGGATAAACTCACATGCTCTATGTTGTAAAAAGAAACGGGAGCCGTCGCCAAATTATCGGCTTGTGATTTTCACAACGGAGGTTTCACACCCCGGTCTAGACGGAGCTTTAGGAATTAGCTGAATGATCTAGTTGTGCCTGCATTTGCAGGTTCTGAACACGACATGGAAAAATGCAAGATTCTGATCAGAATCAGAACCAATCTGAGGAAAAGCAAGAAAGCATCATCTGTGTAGGAAGTATAGGAAGCAAAAATAAATAAATAAAAGAAAAAGTTCCCAAATCTTTCATGTAACTTTCCCTATGCACATTGTGCAGCTCGTTTCCGCCGTCCGACTCTCAGAAGGTCACATGCCTCCTCAAATACAAAAAACATAATTTGGGACTCGTGACGGTTGGAGTTGCTGTGGAATTTGTGTTGTGCAGGAGATTGTTTTTTTAAAGATTACACATTTCCTCATTTTGTATCCTTAACCTGATTTTAGCCTCATGTGCAATCGCAAAAAAAAAAAAAAGCCCCTCAGGCAATCCACATAACTTAGTCATTTCCAGGAAAAGAATAAACGGAGACAAATGTAGAAATTGTTGGGAATAAAGACATTTTTGAAACATCCAGAAGACACAAAGGGAATAGAAAACAGAAGAGAGGACAGAAAGAGCCAGAAGCATTGACCCAGTGACGCAACCCAAGGACATCAAGCTGACCACCGAGGCTAATTTTACACCCGGCATGAATAATGTCTCCATGTGTGCGTGGAGGGGGGGGTGTGTGGGGGTCCAAGCGTGTGTTTATATGAGGAACAACTCTCACAAGGTGTGCATGTGTATAAGTATGTGGGTGTGTCTGAGTGTTGTCACAATGTAAATTCCTACTACAACAGTCACAGTGTGCATCCAAAAGTGGACGTGGCTTTCAAGCTTCGCTTTCGCTTCCTGAAAGTCCAAAATCTTTATCAGAAACCTCTGAGAGCGACGAGCGAAAACTTAATTGCAAAAGGAAAAGAGAAACAGACGTTATGGGAGGGGACCGATTATAATTATTACTCGTGCTGCTCGAAGTCAGTTCAGCCAAGTCGCTGTTGCATCGCCGAGAACGACACGTTGGTCCAGTTTCTAAAAACCAGATTACCAGGATGTGTCTCCGCGCTGCTCATCATGAGAAAGCAGGATTCCCTGCGGCTTTTACATGACGCCATTTCACGACAACGCCAAAATTCTTGGAAGGAGGGAAGCAAATTGACTTTAAAAAGATGCTTATGAGCAATTTGTTCCAAAAGATCTGTGGTTGGGTCAAGTTTAGAAGAGTTTTAAAGAGGATAACGCTGCCAAGAGAAAGACCCGATGGCTTTAGCTTCACCGAGCTCCAGAAGCAGCAAGCATTTAGCTTTTAAGGTTTGTCTTTATTAAACAAAACTCTGATTAGCTTGCCATTAAGCTGTGTAATATGACGAGTAGCAGAAATTTACAGCCATTTTCAAGCTAGAGCAGGAACTATTGGAAACTCCTGTGGCGACAGTCCAGTATGGAAAAACTAAATGGAAATTCATAGAGGATGACCGTCTGAAATAGATCACAACACAGACAATCAGAAGGCGTAAACATGAAGGTGGGACTCCAGAGAAACTAAGCAAACCTACCTCCACCCAGTTAGTGAGCCAGTAGCATTCGGGGTCTGTGCTCTCCACTGTGAACAAAACATTGCCTCTGGGAATGACGCTTCCTTCTGGCACTGCCTTGATTTCGATGGGAAGATGGCCGTTGTATTTCTGCAAAAAGCAAATATCCCCGTCAGAATGCTAGAGCGGCTTTTATGCTGTATTACTTCAGCCTTACAAAGAAATCTACAAATGTTTTAGAAGTCATGAATTCCACCTTAAACACAACATTCTGGAACACAGGAATGATTTTAGGTTAACAACTGCAGAGCGGAGAAAAATAGAAACGATGATTGATAATATTTGACAATTGTTTCCCTATCTAAGGTCCCGAAACTTCTTACTAAACAAAAAAAAGAAAAAAAAGATGACTTTAATAATTATAATTTGAGTGAAAAGGAAGGAAGTTCCTTACCTCCAAAATGTAATTCCAGCCCTTCTCATTAAAAACATCGTCCTGGAAATGTTCCCTGTAGACCTCCTTTGCTTCCTGGATCTTCTCAGGAGTCACTACCTTTCCTGAAGAGGAGGGGGGGAAAGAAGGATGAGGAAAGAGGATAGAATACAGGCAACAAGTCATGAGGACACTAATCTGTCGTTTACTGCTGTAATTACTTTCAAGGCTTCCTGTGCGTCCTGACGGGGCATCCTCATCCAACATTACATGTAAACACGCCACAAACCTACATGTATGGATTCAGAGTCTAAACCGCTTTTTAAAATACAGAAGAGGGAGGAGAAACGTGACAAGGAAAATGTTACTTTTACTTTTTGGGGTAAATGTATTTGACTACGTGGAGAGAACTGAGCTTGCCAAAAAACAAACGAATAAAAAACCCCAGAGCTCAAACTTTAAAGTTTGTAGAATTTACATTTTAGCACCACATTTTTCAGAGTTTACTCAATAATAAAAAAAATAAAAGAATGTATCGTTCTCCTTTCATTTCAAGGCCCGCTATTGGCTTTCTGGGGCGAGGCGAGACGCTCGGCGTGGACAACGCGTCTTCCTCCCTCAGTGAGGCGGCAGCTGTGCTTTTGTCTCCCGTTCTCTCTCTCTCTCCCCCTCACCTCTGCCGCCACACCGTGAAATCTTCTTACGAAGCAGGAGGCAGAGGCTTTCACCTACTTTAGTTAATAATTAGAGCAAATAATCTTTTTATGCCGAGTTCAAGGTTACTTTTCATAATTTTTTTTGGTTGCTTGAGGTTTTTGATTGTGTTTAGTAGAGAATTTAAGTGCAAAAAAAAAAAGAGAAGAAACGTACCTTTTAAGTATTTGTGAAGGATGTACTGCAGGCCGTAAAAGACGGTTTTGTCATATTTGACTTTTCTGCTTTTGCTGGGATCCGTCCTTTTCTCGCGGCACTCGAAGTAGGAGTACACTTTACTGGTGTTGGGCGGGTACTGTTTGTAATGAGTCACCTGTCGAGACACAAATACAATTTTATTAGATTTAATGAATATTCTCTAAACAGTCAGGAGGGAAACAAACAAAAAAAACCCTAGGAACTCTATAATCACACACTTCCTTCCCTTAGTTATTAGCTCATTGAAAAGCTTCACAATAGATGATTTCAAAACTGCTACGGCTCACAAACACAAACCGGGACATATTATTACATTACAACCAGAAATTGGTCCCCTGAACCCATCTTATGTGTAATGTAGCGTAGATAGTGTCACATAAAACCCAATGAAAACTGTAGAAACTTGTGACTGCAATGTCGTAACGATAACCTGTACAGAAGTTCAGAGAGTGTAAATACTTAAGCAACAAGCTCTACCACTGACAAGCAAAAGGAGGAAAGTGTCGGAACCAAAACCTGTCGGATTTCCGACCTTCTCCTCCGTCCCGACCGCGCCATTGTTCGCGGAGGGAGTTTTGCGTGCTTCATGCGGGATCTTCTAATCTAATGCAAACAAGCAAGCGTCCAAACTCAGCGGCGTATAACTTAAGTAAACAGTCAGACGTGTCCAGGCGCGTTTCAAACACAAACTGAGAATAAAGGATCATGCTCTCCCAGATGGCTGGTGCCACGTGGGCATCAATTAAATCTCAAACGAGTACAGAAATGTCCTCGGGGGTCCTGCTGGAGGATTCAATGATTTAACCCTTTTGGCGCCGCGGCACAGAATCCCTGCATTTTGTCGCCGCAGAGAAGAAACGGTACACTGAGTTTCACGAGTAAACGAATGAGTCAAAGAGTAATTAAGAGCAGAAGACGGCATTTCCCTCGACTCAAAGTCGCACGTTTGTCCTTCAGCCTGCGACAGTCTCTGAGGGATAAAATAAAGGAACCCAATTTTGCACATGACAGGTAGATTGAAGACGGGGAGGGAGAAACGGAGCCGGCAGCAGATAAATGTCAACGAACTACTGAGTTTCTTTGACCTTACCGTGTCCTTTCCGTGGAGCTTTCGAGGACTCAAAATAGAGCCGAGACGCTGAACATGACACTGGGCCGGACCGCTGAGCTCGTGTTCTGCTCCACGCGCCCGGATGTTTACCGGCACACAGCGTTTTCAAATTCAAAAACCTGGACACCGGTTTATCGTCCAAGGGTGATAACCGTTTATCGGTTGCTGTAACAGGACACGAACGAAAAGTAACTAGGTAACCGAAGGAAGGACGTACTAGATCACAGATCAGATTTATTTAAGGAAGCAACATCAGCATGATGGAGAACAAGACAGGCCAGAGGTGTCATGGTGTGTCGATAATCATAAAGACAGCAGTAATGACGATGTGTGGCGTTTTTTTCCTCCATCAACTGCTCTGTGTTTGACTCATGGTGGCAGCATCATGCTGGGGGGTTATTTTGATCAGGAGCAACAAGGAGAGTTGATGGTAAGATGATAAGAAAACAGAACAACTCAGATGATTTGGTTTAATTACACCAAAACACAGCATTTGGCAGGTCGCGTACATGTTACGCCTCCGTTTTTTCTTTTTTTAAATGTGACAGTTTCCACCCTCATGTTGATTTTTCCATAACTTCTAACTATTTTCCCCAGGATTCATAGGTGTTGTATAAACACTGCACACCTGCACCCGTGGTGCGACACCGGACTTGCGAATCCAGACAAAAGGCAGACTTTTAATGGCTTATCAATAAATGCACAAGCTGCTGTCACTGACAAAACAACACATATGAACGGCACTTATTCTTTTGTGCAAGAGGCTCAAACTGATTCCAAATAAGCCTAAGAGAATTAGTGTTTGGCTTAACCTTGTTTACCTTTTGCATGACTCAAGTATTTTATGGGCCAGAACTTTAAAAGAAAGAAAGAGAAAACCGCACCCTTGCATCCACTTTTGTCTATTAATTCTAAACTTCGGCAAAGAATTAAGATTATTTCAATAAAATTCAGCTAACTTCACTGGTTTCGTTTATGCATTTTGTTTTTCCTGACTTTAAGGTACAAAATGTTCTTAGTTACTTGTTAGAACTGGAAATGTGACTAAGTTGAAATAGCTTTTAAACGTCCGTTTGATTACATGCTGGAGAAATTTTTCTCCTGCTGCTTCTAAAGTTGTGCAGTGCTGCCCCTCCCCAACCTGTTTCTTCATGGGCTGAAAGGCTCTTGCATTAATAATGCCTCGCTTACAAGAAAAATGAATTTATATCTTTAGAAATAGTTTTAATTGCGTAAATCAAAGAGGGTAATGCATGGAAGGTAAAAAAAAATTTAAAAAAAAAGAAGCGCCACCTACTGGTCTTATTAGGTAACAATGTATTTTCTCTAAAAACTCCAGAGAAGTGTATTACTCTCCAACTAAATTATACATTTACTGTATATTTTTGCCCAAGTATATGCATCAAAATGCTACAAGTGACATTATGTACCTGTATCAAATGAATCTATATTAATTTCTTCAATATAAAATGCTATATTATGAAATATAACTTGTAATTTGTTCAACTTAAACATGGATTTTGTAGCTTTTATCTGAGATTTTCCAGTCATATTGAATACGGTTCATTTATTTCAGTAACTTGTACAAATCAATGTACACATTGGTGTTTTAAAGCCTTCATTTCTGTTAATTATAACAACATTTTACGATTGGGATAATACAGACACATAAGCCTCGTTGTAATAGTCGAATTTATTAAAAATGACTGTAGATTATAGAAGATCATAAGCTTGAAATCCCTTTTACACCAGCAGTTCCTCTTGAAAAAGGAGCTGGCAGTGAGAAACATTAATATTTGTATTTTAACTAACCAAACATACGTTGGTTTCAGGAGCAAAATATTTATTCGGGTTTGCAGGAAAGCATAAATGTCTAAAGGGTAATAAAATCTCCCAGGGTTTATTGGTTCTCTGCTTAATGTGGTTTGTAGTTCTGTTAGAATATCATAAAAGCTGTATTAATCAACCAGATGAAACGACAAAACACACAAAAGCGTAATAACCGGAGACGCAATGACAACACTAAGTAAAAATGTAACCAAAACTAAATATAATTTGGTTTATTTTCCTACTTTTTAGTTCTTGGAGTGAGTATTATTTTTTTTTTTAAATACACATTTAGTGAATGAAAAACCCATTAATGTTACTTCATCTGCCACTTGACTGCCATCATGCTACATATTTACGCTCTTTTGGGTAAATTGCATCGTATTTTTCCTCCTCATTCAGTAATAAACCTTTACAAGGTGAGGCTCATTTATGATGCCATGCTAATATTATGAAATGAGTCATTAATTACTATGTACATGAATTTTCCAGCCACACATTTTACTATGATGTTACCGTCAGACTCATCTTGGTTTCCTTTTCACACAAATGAAACTACAGGTGTGTATGCCGACCCATTTACCTTTTAGCATTTCCAGTATGAAGGTGAACTTGAAACTAATTTGGATCATGTCACTTTTTATGGCTTTGTGTGAGACACTGAGTTTGAATTAATTTAATTCATTGGGCACAAGTAAATCATTGATCACTAGTCACGACTCTTATCTTAATTAAAAAACTATTTGTCCAAACACATTATTGATTCACTTAGTACAATAAAATATGATCTTAGCTAGCTGCTGTTCATTACGATTTATGAAAGCAAGATACAAAAGAAGCTATTTAAAGGTCAAACACACAATAAGGCGGTAAAAATAGTTTGAATTTGAACTACACCACAAAGAAAACCTAAAACTAACCTGAAACTAAGGAAAGCAGAAAGCAAAACCAGTCCACCTTTAACCTGCCCCGTCTGGAGATTATTCTGTTTTAAGAATATATTAATATCTGTCCGTTTTAGCAACAAATGACTCAGCAGTTTTAATTCTCAGTTTGCTATCCTGAAGATACATTTCTTGAAAATGCATTTAAAACAATTTAAAATACACACTTGCAGAACCCTCTGCAAGTGTGTAATTACTCTGTTACACACTTCATGCAATGGAAAATCATGATCAGAAGCTTCGATGGTTTTGGTTCTGCCATTTTTAGCTGTGGTTTATTTTTTAAATATTCATTTTATCCTGAAAAATGTCACTACATAGAAAATTAATAATGAAATCTTTGTAATCTGGGTTCACGGTTTAAACTAACCTGATTTGATTACTGGGCTGATTTGCTGCAGAAAACATCTGACACTTGCCACATACTTCTGCTTTTTAATATGTCTCGCAGGTTTTTACATGGTTGTCATTTCAGTTTCTTTAGCTTCTTTGTTCTTCCCAACGCTGGTGACATCAATTCTTAATAAATTCATTTTAAAGGTGCACGGTTAGCATTTTAGACATTAATAGTTTGGATATTTTTGCCTACTTTCACATAGTTTGACTCTAATAACAGTGTCTTAAGAACATAAGAAACTGGAACTAGATAATTTGAAATATGGTATTAAAAAATATATTTATCTAAAATTGGTTTAGGTTAGGGTTAGGGTTACCCTAACCCTAACCCTAACCTAAACCAATTTGTCCAAGAATGTTGTGAGATATAATTTATCTAAATGTTTTTTTTTTTAAAGGGGGGGGGACATTTTTACACCTTTTGGCTTCATCAGAGAGAAACTTCACCTCTCTGTTGACATGTAACATATTTTCTAACACAGGTTTTTATTTCTAAGTGTTAATATACTGTGCTAAACAAATTTAGCCAAATTTACATTTCTTAAAACATATTTCAATACTATCCAGTGACTGGACTCTTTAGTTTAAATTGGATTTTTAAAAATATTTATCAGTTTCTCATTAAAATATATATATTACAGCTTAATTTAGTTTTGCTTGCTGTTCTCATCATCAGCATCCTGTTGTCACATGACTTGTACACTGGCTTCGTGCTATAAAATCATCACACGCACATTCGGTCTGTGTACATTGTAATTAAGAGTCGGAGTTTTATTTTGCCATTACAGCCTCCATTACCTTAAGCGGTAAATGGGGTAGAAATTTTCCGAGCGGATAAATAAATAGCACGACTCTGGAACCAAGGCAACCATGCTGGCACGAAAATGAAATTGGTGCGTTTCTCTTTTAACTTTCAGTTTTGTTTTCTCGAAAGTCACTCCAAGTTAATGTTTCACCACCTTCAGACAGAGAGACTTTGCCCAACTGTGGCTAACCTTGACAATTCGCAAAGCACTTGGTAGCCGTTGGGCCAACATTAGTTTTAAATATATGTCAATCCCCTCTTTCAACCTCTCTGTAAGCTAACTGGCTAATTCAGCTAGCTGGATACAACCATGACCAGAAGAGCCGACTGGGAACCGACTCCATAAAGGCAGCAGCAGCCGCCCAGGGTGGGAGTCTGCTAGCTCACAGAGAAATGCCGAATATCTGGATTTCTCTCCCTTTCTCTCTCTCCCCTCCTCCAGCTCATTATACCTGCGCCAACCCGAAACACACCGGCCACGCAGAGCAGCGAGATGGCCTTGGGTCTGGTGATGAAACCACCTTGACTTGATCAATTTCCATTCCGCGCTCACCTCGCGCCCACCCGGCCTTCCCCCCGAGCCCACCGTGGATACCGTACCTTGTAGGAGTCGGTCGCTAGCAGTATATTGAAGTCGGTTTCTCTCGTCTCCATCTTCCCCTCCTAGGTTGTAAGTCGCGGCTGTCAGTGTGTTGTGTTGCGCGCCCTACTGCCAGAGGCACCAGAAAGTGAGCGGAGGAAGGACAAGCGGACGGGAACCAGGCGGGGGAAGGGGCGGACGCTGTGTCGTCACAAACTCTCCGGCAACACTCGTTGATGTTCGGGAGTCACTCGGCTTAAACAAAGATCGTGTATATTTACGAAGAAATCTCAACACTTTGTCTTCTACAAACCTTAGAGGCAATGTTACTTTTTCGATTTAGAAAAGGAAATACCCTTCCTATCCCACTTTTAAATTTTTTTATATAGGTAAAGGGATATAATAAAACAAAAAAGGAGCACAAAGGTCCAAATTCTGCAATAGACATGCCAATATATTACATAATTACGAGAGTAAACATTCAATTTATCGTAAATAACTGGTGAAACCGAATGTTGGCTGCACTGCACACCTTATAGCCTATTTTCTTCTCATATTTTGGGAAATGCTAGGACGACCAGCCCCTTTATTTTCAGCTTTTGTTTCTAGGTTGAAGTTACGACACACAACCGCGAAGCGCTGGCACAGTGGGAGGCCAGAGTGGCGCCGGCGCAGTGAGACGTCCCATCCCGTCGGACGGACGGGTTTCTCGGCCAATAGAAGCGTTCTACTCCGCTCTGTCATCCGGGCGGTGGGCGTGGTTACCTCTGGAGCAGCGTGCTCGTTTCCGCATGTCAATAAAAAGAAGTCCGAGATGTAGAGAGGAAGTAGGATTTAGACAAACTGTTTCTAGTTTTGCCTGTTCGCAAAGTAGGCATAAAAAAAAAAACTCCATGCGGTCACATGATGAGCAAGTGAAACCAGATGTTAGATGCTGCCTAAGTTTAAGAAGGACAGTTTTCTGTGGACGGACGGTAACATAAAACAAAAGGACTCTATAAGACATGCTGAAGCTGAAGGAACAGTTTAATCTCCAGAGAGACGTGGTGCTTGATCTTCTCAAGAAAGAGGCATCGGTGTGCAGGGTGAAAGGTGAGGCGTTCAGGTGTTCGCGGTGTAAGTTTGCTAAAAAAAAAAAAAAAAAAAAATTAAAATGTGAATGAGCTAAAATACTTAAGATTTAATGTGCTCAGCAAATTCTTTAAAAGCCAACTTTAGTCAGCTCGAGTGAAATCTGAATGGCTGTGATTTGTTGTGTTTACGAACACTGCATGTAATAAACAGCAGGTGGGGCTATTTGCCTTGTTACAAGAAGGAAACGTTTCCAAAACGATGTACATAATAGTAATAAAGCATGTATAAACAGACCAAAAAAAAGAAAACACTTAGGGATTTTTGGAGCTCTGTCATGCTGCATTTTACAATGTGTTGAATAATTTTAATCTTTTATGCTCCTTAAAACAACAAATCTATAGTTTATTCTTACAAATAAAAAAAAAGCAAACAACTGAAATGTGGTCAAAAAAATGTGTATCTATAGAAATGCAACTATGTAATTGCAAAGCGAAATGCAAAATCAAATTCTAAATTTATTCTTAAATATTTTCAAATAAGAAAATTGAAATGTCCTATTTTAGATCAAAGGATGGCCCAGTCAAAGTTGAGACCTAAATCGATTCAGAATCTGTAGCAAGTGTTGGAAATTTGGCAAAATGTATTTTAAAAAACCCCCAAAGTGGTACGAACGTTTTTGAAAGGCACTGATGATAACGTTGAAATTGCAGAATACTCTGAAGATGTGGACACTCGCATCCTAAACATCGAAAGAGATGGGAGTGTACTTTACTCTTGGAAGGTAAGCTCACTGTCAGTCACATGTGAGAACTTTTATATTGTCACATATAGGACTAACTTTATGTTGATGCCATTTTAAAATGCTTTTTCTTTCCATTTGCTGGTATTTTAGCAACAAAGTAGATTTCCTAGATGATAACTCTCATAACGCATGTAATATTGAAGATATTTGTCAACTGAAGAGTGTAATAGTGTATAATTATTACACATCAGAAATCATTCTACATTGATGTATTATTAATGTAACTCTCTCATAAAAAGGTATTCTTATATGATCATGGCTTTAAGGCTGTTTCACTCCGTGTTGAATCATGAGTGAAACATTAAAATTCAAGGTTTTCCTAAGTGTCTCCAATCCTTCCTCAAGTTGGAGCTATCAAAAAAAAATCTCTCTCTTCATTCTGCTGTGAATCAGCTTGACACATTTGGGTATTTTTGGAATCCTTTCTAGAATTGGTAACGTCTGCTCTTTTGCTGCAAGGTATGATTATTTAATGTTGGACCCCCTGAAGAATGTGTTGCTCTTGGAGGTTGAAGGGTGTGAATGACAGTCAGGTCTTTTCAGGGTCCGAGTTGAAAGGGATGGTTCCTCCCTCCCCCATATCTAGTGTGATTGTACATTACTTTTTATATCAGACTTTTTATTATATTAAAACAAAACAAACAAAAAATGGATTTGAAGTCATGTTAGAAATGTCTTTCAATCCCATTCAGTTCATGTCCTGTATGACAAGTAGAGCTACTTGGTTCAGGCAGATTAGGAGTATTAACCACATATTGGCACTGAGCTTAAAATAAAGCAAATTAACTCAAAATATATTTCACAAAAGCAGCATTAATGAATTCAAAACATTTTTTAGCTGAAGGAAGTTTGAGAATTTACTAATGAATTTTAGTTGGAAAAAAAAATAGTATTGCAATTTTTTTTTTTTTTTTTTACAACCTCGGGCGTTGTACAATTAAAAATTTTAGGGGAAATTTTGCTGAAACGTCCACCCTGAAAGAGGCAAGCTAAATCTCTCAGAAATGTTTTCCGCTCATTAATAATCTAGAAGCTCTGATTGATTTTCAGATTTTTAGTTTAGGGACAACCCGATGACTCTTCCCAGGTTGATGGAAGCAATTATGTCAGATCATTGCCAATGTTCCCCCCCTCTCATTTGGCATTGCACTAAACACCTGTCTGCTCCAGAAAGGCAACCTGCCAACACTCGCTGCTTTTATAGAGGAAGCTACACTTCCTGATCAGCAGCACCTGGCTACATATTAGCCCCAAAATTCGTCAGAAGGGCTGGAATTAGTCATTCCTAGAATTGACTATTTCACCTTTTTAATATAATTCTGTGCTGTTCTTAAAAGGGAGCAACAGTCACCACAAGGATTGGGAAATATGACCCCAACACTAAGCAGAACAAGGTACTAAGTCGCCATATACACACACACTTCTTTATTTTGACTTTTATTCCACGACTGCACATCTACACACTCAATTCTATGCCTTCTGCCCCGTCAGCTACTCTACACATTCGACAAACAGGTCTGCGTCAGCAGCTGCTCTCTGAACAAGGAGGAGACTCTACTAGGTGAGCTTCGGTCACGTACAAAATACAAATCTAACAATTGAACTCGGTTGTTGACCTCAAATAAAGTTTTAAGAGTGTGCGTCTGGAGACGTGTATAACTTTACGATGTCATAATGCAGGAACTGTTGCTTTAAAACCAAGGGAGAAACTCTTGCATATCCTCTTCAGCCATGCCAAAAAGATAGTTAATGAATACAGATTTAGTGCGACTGTTTCTGCAGCATGACTTTGGCCGTTTTTTGTGTTTTTTCAGCGGTCAGCTTGGCACAGAACACCAGTGGACAGGAGCGCCTCAAACCAAGTAAGGCACCAGAAATGCTGTCTTCTATTTCAGCCCGTTGAATAATTTAAGTCCTGAATGAATTTGTGTTTGATCGAAACATTTCTCCATCATCCCCCGCCTGTCTAGTATCAAAGTGTCTGACTCTGCTGATCGAGATTCACCCCATAAACAACACCAAGGTGCTCAAGGCCGTGGACTGCAGAGTCAAAGTGCAGGTAAAGTTAAAGATGCGTGAGCCATGTTCCCACCTCCTAAAATTTAATAGCAACGGCCTAAAATTAGGTCACGTCCCCCCATTTAAGATTTTAGAACAAAGAAAAACATTGACTTTACAACAATACAAAATATTCATACTTGTTTAAATGCAGCATTTCATATTATGACTGAAAAAAAAAGTAGTTTGCAGCCAAATGACAAAGAAAATGGCCAAACGGCAACAATAACAAAACGATTTCTTTTGCTGTTATTGTTATTCTGGTATTAATCAAAGAAGCAAAAACACAAAATCCCCACCATTAAACGTTGTCGTGGCAGTATCCTGCTGTGGGGAGACGTTTTATGAGCAGGGAAAGGGAAGCACATCAGCACTGACTTAAAGACGGAGGAACAAACTACAGGGAAGAACATTTAAGTGGCTCCAAAAAGACTGAGGTACAGTTTCACCTTCAGCAGGAAATTAACCTTTCAGATACCATCAGATCTCTAATTACATTTTTTTTTTTAAATTTAGTCATTTTAACTGGTCCAAATGAGTGTTGACTCTGATCGACTACAAATTCACGCCAAACCGTTCAAAATTAAGCGCTATTGCTGCATCTGACCACTAGTTGGCAGTCTTTGCCTTCTCAGTTTTCATCCAGCATTTAAATGTTGGTTTTGGATAGTTTTCATCAAATGTCCTCATCATCAAAGCTGTAATTTAGCTGTGTTGAATAGTAAAAAACCTCCCAACATATTCTTTAATATTTCTCGTTTAAATACGGTAATCGTGTTTGGAAAAAGGTACACAGAGTATTATTTTGTTCCAATTACCTCAACGGCACCTTAGCCTTAAGTCAAGATTTATCTCATGTTTTATTTTTAATTTGAATTTGTAAAATCTAATTATCACGTCTTTCTTTTACACGCCACTGTACGCCTTTAATCGAGCTCGTGTGGAGATGTTATCATTTGAAGCTAAATTTAATTTAGGCTGCAGATTATCCAGGAGAAAAATCTTCACGTGTTCTTGAGGTGGATTACAGCCTTAATTATAAAATCGTCTTTAAATTAACATTAACCCGTATTAGAATCAGGATACTACAAATGTGCAAATGAGCTTACTTGCATATTCATTGCTTTAACAAACAAAAAAAGCATGTCAAATATCTGCTTCCTGCAGGTAATTCATGCAACACAGGGATATTTAGATGAATCAAGGCATGTAATCACAGAAATAAAAAATACCATTCAAGGATAAAGTTCTAATAAACGATTAAATTATTACAAATTTAACTAATTAATTACTGATGGTAGACAAGCATTTTTCACTTCAATGAAGGTGTGACATAAAACACGAGCACAATATCATCCAAAACATGAAAAACAAAAGCATTGGGCATTTTAAGTCAGAATACTGTGGCTGTTTTTTTTAAAATCTCCATCGTTGGATATAAATGGTGCATCTTCAAGTGCTTAATCAATCTTAACGTGGGCTCTATGCTGGCTCCATTTAATCCGCGTCGTCGTTTGTTTCAGTTCCTCCATCAACAAACCGAGGCGAAGTCAGCGCTGGAGAGCCATCTGCTGCTGTTCGCTGAAGATGGATGTCAGTGTTCTTTGCATTTTCTGTTTAATGCTCAGCTACAAGCTACACGATTAAACCAAACAGAAAGTATGAGGGAAAAAAAAACCCAAAAACTAACTGAGTTATCATTGGATGATTGATGTTTCAGATGTGGATCTGTACCACGTGCTTCTGAGCAAATATGAAGGCTACAGAGTGGTAAGTCACAGATTCCTCCTCACTACTGGTTTCCTAAGTAAGGAGTTTGTTGGTTAGGGTTTGTTCAGATTCACATTCAGGATGTGCCCTGCTGATGAATTATGTGGATTTCGGCGCAGCCAAGACAGCAAACGCTCAATGATTAATAAGGAATATCATCGGAAAGCCTTTAGAGGCAGAGAGCAAAAGAACGCACCTGAGCCGAGTGCATTATCCTCAAGGGGAGATTTTGCATGTGCAAATTGTGCAAATTTTTTTTTTTTGCGTGAACCAGGTGATCTCAAATCCCGAGCGCATGTCCAGGACGGCGGAGAGGATCGTAGAGGACTTCTGCTGGGCCCAGTGGGACGGACACACACAGAGGCTCTACTGTCTCACGCGCAAGGTGGCACAGACGAAAACACATCCGTCTTCCTTCTCATTAAAGTGGCTGTAAATGACGCGAGATTCTTAAAAATTTGATTTGCAGGACAAGTTTGTGCTGAGATGCATCCAGTTTTACCCGAGCCAAAGCTGTGACACTGTGGTAGGGCCTATCGTTTGGTGTTCGAAACGATCAAAAACGCTGCATTATTGATCAAGCACGTAATAACGGTGACTTGTTTTTTCACAGTTTGAGCTCATTTTAAAGTTGCCTGCCAATGCCTTCCACACAGTCAGGTGGGTAAACCGTTGTTGACACTGTGGAAAACCAATCTGTATTCAGTATCATGCTTGACCTTGAATGTTGACTTTGCATGCGTGTGTGTGTGTGTGTGTGTGTGTGTGTGTGTGTGTGTGTGTGTGTGTGTGTGTGTGTGTCAAAAAAATAAAAAAGTTTATATTTTTAACACTAACTTGTTTAAAAAAAAGAGAACGATCTCTATATAAT
>CAEGAF010067401.1:0-36262 GCA_903067075.1 Micropoecilia bifurca | reverse complement strand
GTCGAGAGGAGCCAGTTGAGGCTCGGGCATCTGGTCAGGATGCCTCCTGGACGCCTCCCTGGTGAGGTGTTCAGGTCCCACCGGGAGGAGGCCTCAGGGAAGACCCAGGACACGCTGGAGGGACTATGTCTCTCGGCTGGCCTGGGAACGCCTTGGGGTTCCCCCGGAGGAGCTGGAAGAAGTGGCTGGGGAGAGGGAAGTCTGGGCCTCCCTTCTGAAGCTGCTGCCCCCGCGACCCGACTCCGGGTAAGCGGGAGACAATGGATGGATGGATGGATGGATGTTATACTGAACGTGTCGTTAAAATAGGCAGCTTTTTGGTTCTTCAGTGTTTGCTGCATAACTTCAATATGTCTGTTGTTTTCTGTCGTCATCTGGTGGGGGAGCAGGATCATAGCCAGGGACTTATAAAGTCTAGATATTTTTGATAAAGGAAGCTGGCTCTGTTCTGGGGATACTACTCTGAAACATCTGGAGATTTTGGAGAAAGAAGGATTCTTCATACAATAATGATAAAAAAAATTACTTGAGATACAACAACATGCCTTTTTATCTGGCATCAATAAAGTATTTTTTGAATTTAATTTAAATGAAAACGTGACTTCATGTCTCAGTTAATTTTATCTGTTTAAATAAAAGTGAAAATAAAGTACATTACTTGTACAGTTGCTACTGCTACCACTAACAATAGCACAGGTAAATACATGAACAACTATTAATATTCACTGGCATTTCTCTTTACAAATATTTCAAGCGTGAGATAAGCAGCCAATCTATGACCAAATCGAATCATGTCATTGTCCTTGACATATTTTTATTAAGAGCCACTTGAAGAGAAACGATATTTTCAGAGAACGAGACGAGTCGCAGGGCAGTAGCGACATCTCCGAGCTTTGGAACAGACCGTGAAGGCAGCAGGGCTCTGGGCTCAGCCCCCCTCGTGGATCAGATCCCAGAACCTTGGCTTGTGTCTGCAGTTGGCCGGAGGAGATCCGGGGAGCGGATGCTAGCAGGAAGGGGGAGCAGGATGGGACAAACCTCCTCAAGGGAAAAACACTTATTGTTTTCATAGTTCATATTTAATTACACTGCGAGTCAGAACCTCGATCTTCGTCAACATTACGCCTTCCAGAGCTGCTGTTGTTTTGATTCTCAAACGCTCGAAAAATCTTCAGCTCTTCAGATCTCTAACCCTGAAACGATACGATGTCCGACGAGCGGTTAGGTGAGTAGCTGGACGCTTTAAACGGACTTTAGGGAGTGTTCGTGTTTTTTTTTTTCCCGCAGTGCACGGTTCTTGTCCAACAGTTTATTTAGTGGTAAAACTACAGTAAAGCTCAGTTTTTGACTCGTTCTGGAGTTGAAATGCAGCCCCCCCCTCCTCCCCGCCCCTCTTTTAACGTTTAGTTTTCTTAAGTTAGACCGTCGGTTTAGCCGTTTGGGATAAAGTTTTAAGTAGCTTGAAGGAAAAAGTTAGATGTACTGACGAGTCCGTTAAAAATAGTAAAACAGTTACCCGCTGAATGAAACAGTGCAGAAAAGGCTGGTGGGTAATTTTAGGGTTTTCTTAGGGTGTCTTGCAGTAACTGTTCTTTAACCGTTAACCACCGTTGACGGATTTTTTATTGCAGTTTATTTACGTTGTACTTGGTTACGATCTTTGGCAGGGGCGTGCAGAGACTTAAAGGGGCAGGGGCTTAAAGTAAAAAATAAAAATAAATAAATAAATGGGGCGTGGGGAGGTGTCAATGAGAACAACGTTTTAAAAGACACACGTAACACAGGAAATGTATTTATTATTGTAATTCAGTTCCAGATTAAATTTATACATTGATGTTTGCTATATTTCAAGTGTTTATTTCTGTTCATTTTGATGATTACGATTCACACATAATAATAATAATAATAAAAAAAAATCTGACCATTATTACATTATTACAAAAGTTTTATGTCATGTTCATGCTGCTGATCTGCAACTATGGTTCCTTATATCTTCCACATACTTTTGGCTTAAAATGATTAAATCGATTTACTGACATGTTTATAAATACAGATATAATAAAAATGCCATTTTAGCAATTTTTATGTTTTTTTTCATGGATTAATTGCATTAGATTTCCACAAATGAATGGCACTAAAAGTACCATTAGTATTTTTAGAACAGTTTTTTCTTGTCATTAGGTTGGAAACTATGCAATTTTGTTTTTCTTCATTTTCCACAAACAATCTGCCATATAATAAAAATACACCCATCCCTCTTTTTGCAAAAAGAATGATGTCATTTAAATAGTTTAAATAGCTAAATAGTGCTAAACTGCCACGAGGGCAAAAATGAGGCTTTGAAATTTGAAGGTTGCAAACTCCTGGTCTGCACAGCAATGACCTGACAGCCTACCAGCAAATGGTCATCACAAGTTCACTGTTAAGGAAACTGGTAATTTACTGAGTGCTGTAGCCAAGGAGATTTATGGAATGTTGAGTAGCAGGAAAAGGTGTAGAAGAAAAAGGTGCAAAATAGCAAGGACAGCCACAACAATTAGAGGGTTGTAAGTCAACAGTCAAGTGTTTCACAAGTTGTGGACAGTGGCTGGAGCCAGAGCTTCAAGAACCGCCACACACACAGACATATGGAGGACATGTTTCTGCAGCTGTAACAGATGTATTCCCTGTTTGCGTATGAAAAGTTTCACCCGTCTCAGTCAGGCGTCACTGTCCTCATGCTTTCAATGGGTCTTTTAAGTTGTCATGGTTGCTAGACAATGTACCGGCTATCTATCCGCTAGCAGTCCTATTGATGTAGAAAGGGGAAGCACTCTGAACAGAGGTGGTCCGTCCACAGAGAAGCTCAGTTTTAGAGTAAATATGAATACCAGGAAGCATGAGGCCTTTACCTACACATACACTTAAATAATGTATCTTTATTTTAACATTTTACGTCAATATAATCTTACACTTAAATCACGACATTAAAAATTAAAATACATATATTATTTTTAAAACTCGCGTCCCTTCGTGTGTTTTCTCAGTGGTACAACCTGACTGTCTTTGAAATACAAAGTTTCTATGATTTGAGGTTAACGAAGCGCACTGCTCTGTGTCAGATCCTTCAGGGCGCGCCCCGTGAAGCCTCCCGCCTGGCTCTGAGAGGGGAATGGCCCCGGCCCTGACCAAGATCCTGAAAAATGACCACGGCATCCACCTCTCCTCTCCTCCCGCCTCTGTCGCCGTGGACTCGGACGCGAGCGCCATCCTGTGCACCGTAGAGCTCGAGCCTCACCTGAGACCGGCGGATGACGGCGACCTGCAGAAGATCAGCTTGAACCTTTGCTCGCTCGGCTACCTGGACCCCGTTGACCCCCCGGCGAACCCCGATCCCTTCGCGTGCGTCCCTGCGTGTCGCGGTCAGGGTGAGATGGTGGCCCGGCCTGCTCCGGGTTTACTCGTCAGCTTGCCCTGCTTCAGTAAATGCCAGAGGGAATCTTGTCAAGTGGCCACAGTCTTTCCAGGTGCGACGGACATGTTTTTAATCCCTCTTCCGGAGCACAATAGCCAGGAGGCCTTGCTCCTGCACGGACAAAGCGTTCAGCCTGAATGCGGGCCAGATGGTGGTGATGTGCTCCACTCCTCTCTCATTTTTCCCAGTGTTTGTCCCTCCTTTTCCCATGGCGAGCAAGCCTCTCAGAATCTCACGTCCGTGTACGCGACCCAGCCCAAGATGATGTACGAGGAATTAGAGAAGCTCTGTCCTCCTCCTACCGCGGCTCTAAGGCAGTTTGGGACTGGCTTCGTGAACCCCGAGCGGCTGGAGTCAAGAAATCCGCTGGAGAACGCGGCGAAGGAGCAGCTCTCCCGCCACGCGGAGCTTCAGGGTCGAGCCTGCAGGCTGCAAAGGAGACTTCAAGCCCTGCTGGGCGAGCACGCTTTGAAGCACTGCAGCCAGCAGCTGGAGGGCCTGAAGAGGCACTTCCAGCTCGAAGATGTTCCTCTCGACAGTGTGGACTCTGCCACGCCGCCACAGAGCTGCAGCAACCCCTGTTTTCCCTGGGAAGAGTCGATCGCGGTCTCTGCCTTTTTCGCCGAGGTGGCGGATTTCTGCGAGTCCAACCAGATGGTTCTCAGAGGCCTGCAGGAAGCCCTGGACTCGGAGGCCACAGGCAGCAGCAGCTCTGACGATGAGTCAGAGGAAGACATGCTTTCGCCTTTGTGAGTATCATCAAGTTGGTAATCTATCGGTTTGTTATTTATATTATCATCCTGTCTAGATTGGCTTTGAGCGACTCAAACAACCAGGTGGACCAATTGGAATTCACTGGGAAGGATCAAAAATATGCATACAGCATGAATTATGTACAAACCTCACTGACATTTGGTTCAGTGTTCCTTAGTAAATCATCGAGAAACATCTTGCAGTTGTTGACGAGGTCTCGGTTTCCTGGCACTGCCTCAGCTTTTAAGCTTGTTCCTTTTATTTTCAGTAGGGTCAAAGGCCTGCTTTGTCTGGGCTAAAGCTATTTGTGTTCAAGTTTCAACCATGTAGCTGAAAGGTCTGGTTCTGGGGCTGCATGTGGCTCTTTAACGTCTAGTAAACTAAACAGTGCTATGAAGTAAACATAGTAAAGTTGACTACTTCTTCCAGATTTTTTGTGTTTTTTCATGCAATATCACAATAAATTGAATCATTTTCCGGCTTCAACCTTCGTACTGTTTTTATATAATGTTTAATGCTCATTTTGAATTCACAAAGATGGTCTCCTTCTAATCCTTCCAACTGGAGAGAAGACAAAACTATTTTACCACTGGTGTACATGACAACTTCTGATCTGCAGTGTGTCAAAAAGCATGGACTTTAAAGGGGAGAACTTCCCAGAGAAAGGATGCAACCCTTTAATGTAAGCTCTAGTGTGCGTTTGTGTACAAAGGGCCACTGTGAGTATCTTGCTTGTGCAGCTGGTCCGTGCAGCTAAATAAACCAGCTCGGTCTCCTAGATGCTGGAAATCCTTTGAAGCATAAAATTAGATCATTTCAGTGTCAGATGTGAAGTTAACTGCTCATGCTGAAGAACCTTCGGAGTGCAGAGGATTTGGCTGCAGGAATAGGAGCCCATGTTGTCGGTTCAGACCTATGTGGAAAGTTCACATAGGTGTTGTCTCGCTTTATTTCAGGGGATGGAAGGCAGCCAGCAAGAAAAAAAAAAAACATTAATTGGGGTTTGATTGGAGAATTTCTGAAACGAACAGCTAACACAGATTTTGATGTAGTATTGGTTTTGGGCAGCTCTGGTTGCTGCTTGCATGTTTAACTTGGCCTTCAGAGACATTCACTCTCTGGCTGTCATAAGTACATGTTTTGTGCTCTCTGCTGTGGTGGGTGTTCTGACGTTCTTTCTCTCTCTTTTTTTTTTTCTCTCAGCTAAGCGCTCACACAT
This sequence comes from Micropoecilia bifurca, assembly GCA_903067075.1. Lineage (NCBI taxonomy): Eukaryota > Metazoa > Chordata > Actinopteri > Cyprinodontiformes > Poeciliidae > Micropoecilia > Micropoecilia bifurca. The sequence continues at coordinate 30,836 of CAEGAF010067401.1, read as the reverse complement.
AGTTGTTTCTTTCCATGCGGCAGTCATAACAGATCCGTCTGACGAGCCAGCTCCCTCTCTACCCGCAGGCTAGCAAATAAACACGGGCTTGCCAGCGAGCCAGCAGCGTCCCACCCAGACTCTGCCATCATGTCTCTCAGCTCTTCGCTGTTTCTAGTTGACGATGTGCGTCTCAGTGTTTTGCTTTGAACGCCGGAGGTGCCGTCTGTATTTAGTCCCTGCATCCTCTACGTCCTGACAGAGGCGGGTTGATTTAAAAACGATGCTGAGCAGAGTTATGCTTCTCAGGTGGTCCAGATTCGCTTTCTCGGTACACATCGGGTTCGAACGTGCTCTCATACCTCAAGCAAACCAGATTTTCTAGACAAACAAACTAGAGTTTGATTAAAGCGGACTAAACAGGGCTGATATGACTGAACCTCTACATTGTCAGTGTTGAATTTCAAGACGTCACTCTTGTAGTTCGTGAATCGAGAACTTTTTTTCTTGACGTTGTTACCACAGTCCAGCCTTGTTTATCACAGTTACAAATGCTTTTCTTAATGCTTTTCTTTGTAATTTTCTATTTTTATTATGTAAAGCACCTTGAACCCCTTTGCTGCTGAAATGTGCTATACAAATAAACTTGATTGATTGGTTATTACTTTGACCCGAAATATGGGCAGATTTAGGAAAATAGATGTTTTCTTTGACCTATAACCCATCTGCCTTATTTGAACGCCATGTGTTCTTGTCTTTCCCCTTGTACTGAGAGCGGCTCAGTGAAATGGGCCTCTGTTCTGTGCCTTGTCATATTTTTACCCCAGGGAAAAAAAAAGCCATGGATTGAGACCATGATCTACACAAATTATATCAGACATGCATCGATGAGGGTTTTGTAGCTTTTCTCCAATATCTAGTTTTGTGGTAAACTTTGATTTACTGATACTGACTTTAGCTGATTTCTGTTTCTCTTTTGGAACTTTAATAGTTGAAGACATATGAACAGTTAAAAAAAGAGATGTTTTATTGGTATTGTGCATGAGCGGGCAACAATTATTTCAATCAGGAGCTGGCTGACATCACTTCCTCCTCTGTGCTAAAACAGTACTGAAAAGCATGGTTTTATGGGTTTTGACCTGTCATTAGCATCTGATATTGATGTTTGCACAGCCAGCATTACTAAAGCATGGCTAACACAATGCGTGTATTCCCCGGAGAATGTAGATCCTTATGTAAACTTCCACAAGACAAGTCCTGAGGGCCACAGCTCTGCCGAATGCTTTTACAGGACACTTTAATCAAATGGGAAACTTATGTGGGACCTTTGTAAATATGATCGTTCTAGCTACTAATGTAAAGAAATTGGCAAACTTGAGAAATCACAAAAAAAGGGTAGTTTTTGCAAGTGGAAACCAGTATATTCATATTTGTGTGTTGGGCTGTGGGTTTGTATTTCTTGTCCAGATTCGAAGTGTCAACCAGTTCCTTTTCCCCACAGTTTTTCCTGGTATGGAGAAGCTCCCTGTGATTTAGCTCTAAACCTCCCACTTTACGGATTTTATAGCTTGGTCCGTCTCTAAGTGGTTTGCTTGTTTCTTGTGAGGAAATGGATCATTACAGACCGTTAAAAAAAAAAAAAACTGGAAATATTTAACTCTCTGCATTCACAGTGTGGGAACAGTTGAAGCACTGATGGGATGCAACTTTACAAGTGTAATTTTTTTAAGTTTTGCATTTGTATCTGGAGCTTGTTTACTCAGTTTGTTAGTTAGAGTGCCTTCCAGAACTGTTCATACTCCTTGAACTCATGTTTTGACATGTTTCAACCATAAACTTCACCTTATTTTTGTCGGTTTCTTTTGATCGACTTACACAAAGTGGTGTGTAAAAATGGAGAGAGATAAAAGAATCCCCTTCATTTTATCTAGCCATCTTACACATCTGAAGACAGAAAGTATTACATTCTTTTCTTAACAAGAGTCTTTGGAAAAAGTGAAAAAATTAAAGAGTTCTCAATACTGTTTTAACGGATTATATATTCTTTGTGGTTAGGAGATTCATTGACAATCTTTAAGTTTGATTGCACCGCTTCCTTTGCACGAGTCAAGACAGTCAAATGAAGTAAAGCCTCTTGTTTCAGCTTGATGCGTCACTTTAGCTGCGCGAACCCCGAGCGTTCTCACTCTGACTTGCATTCACAGGATGTCAGCTAATACTTAACTTGGTTTCATCAACTTTGTGATAAATACGCACTTTGGGGAACATTCGCGGAAAGAGGAGCAAAGAAGTCATTCCTCCTTTGTTCACTTCCCTTCTCCTCCAGCCAGCGCTTGGCAAAAAATTCCTGGAATTTCCTCATTATGCTGGTGGAAAGCCAAAACGGGCAAGCCGAGACTGGGCATTGTCTGTGTTTGGGAAGGGGCAATTAGCCGCTTAACAAACACTGAAGCACACTGACAGGGTGGCTTTCACTGATATTTTCTTTTCTATATGACTTAATCTTGTCTTTAGGTATTTAACTAAATTGAATTTAACTGGAGGGTTGGGGGGGAAACACCTTATTAAATCAAAGGGTACAGAGAAGTGTGCAGTCTACAGCTTTATGCTGGGAAATCTAACCTTTCCATCTGGATCAGAGTGTTTGAAGTGGGGGAGTCCCTGCAAGCCAAGGTCCAAGACCACTGCCATGGCAACTGCTGTGGTACTGAACTCAGCCTCACAAAGCACACACACACACACACACACACACACACACACACACACACACACACACACACACACACACACACACACACACACTTGCTCCTATTGTAACCTTTTACACACAGTCAGTTTTATTACACACACTTTGTTCATTCCGAATGCGGCCTTTAAAATAATCGCTTCCTGTCAGGTCGCCTGCTTGTTTTCACAAAGGTGAAGCTGACACATTGGGAAATGAGATTAAAACAACCATCTATCTCTCACCTTGTGCCGGCAGCAGCAGCAGCAGCAGCAGCAGCGAGATGCAGTGGCTGGAAGAACGAGCGGAGCTGAGCAGCAGATGGATCTGGCTGCAGCTCCGTATGTCCGAACTGGACGGGAGAATAGAGCAACTGGTGGAGCTGCACAAGCACATACGCTCCACCAAGGTATGATGGAAGTTAGAGATGCGCAGAGAAATCAGCTGGTCAACAGAATAGGGTGGTGGTCAGCTTGATCAGCCCCAACCAGCAATGAACTCAAAAGTTTGCCCTTTTTTCCAAAGACCTAAATCAAAAGTCTTTGGGTGTGAATGGAGCTCCTAATGGGAAAACACTGACAGGTGGTTGTGCTTTGTACCAGTGAAGTGTTTAAAACTGAAGCTTAGAGATTGAAAAAACTATATTGAGGTTGTACTCTGTATACCCATGTCTGTGGGTCAGTCAGTAAATAAGAAAGCGAGAGCGTGAGACTTTGAGCAGTTAATAGAAAGGTCAACATGTTACAGCAAAATTGTTCTTTTTTTTAATCCTTTTCATTTTGGTTTTATTTAAAAAAAAATGTAAATTTAGCTCTATAGCAATATGATGTTTCCCCTTTTGTTATATATATAATTAGTGTCCCTGGAGGCAGGGAAAAAAAACCAAACCTCTTATATCCTATAATATTATTATTTGAGAAAATTCTGAACTAAATCTCACTCAGCAGGTCGAGTCTTTTCTAAAACCTAAAAACAGAAATCGACCACACAATTCTGATTGCTGCGTCCACGTGCTGTGGATTTGTAGAATTTTCTTTTATTTCAATCAGTAAGTAAAACACAGGACACCATATAAGATCTGTCTTTTTGCATCTGTGCTCTTCTGTGTGCGCTTTAGGGCCGGGTGGTTCTTGCGCAATCCCAGCCGCTGACCGACAGGCAGATTCAGCAGACCCTGATGAGGGAAATGGCCGGCCTCTCCTGCACAGCCTCAGACGCCGATGCGGAGCCCTGCAGTCCCACGCGCCTCCTGTACAACATCGAGAGACAGGTACGGTGGCTGAGTGCTTTCTTGACTGGAACGTTGTGTTTCGGCGTCAGCCTGTGAGGATTTGACTCAACACTTACACAGTGCGTGCCGTTCGACCCGTGTGCTGTTCTGGTAAATTAGTAGCTGCAGGTGGAGGGAATAAATTGCTTCTGCTTGATGATGTCAGGTGGTTCTAATTATCCCAGGAGGGAGGAAGAGCGTGTTAATTGTTATAGCGGTTGAGGCAGATGTAGAATTGGATATTAATATAACACGGTATGCCTTCCCAGTCTTAATGGAATTTGAAGTTGAGTGTAATCTTGATGTTGAATGTTCACTAAGGTGAAATACATCGATCCTTATGGACACATCACAGAGGAGCATCATTTTTGGGTGATTCCTTAGTATTTTCTCTTTTGTATTTTCTTTTGAATTAAACCTGCAGGAGGTAACGTTTATAAATAATATATGTATCTTAACATATTTGTTAAATATTGAACTATGTCATGACAGAGAAAGATAAAACGTGAATAAATGAAGCTTGCATATTTGCAGAATTAGCCAATTAGAGCCGGGAGGCGGGTCTTACCACTGTCAATTACCCTAATGTACATGCTGCTCTCAACCTCCCGTTTGCCCTTTGCTATGCTGCATCTCCTTCCTTACAGAGTTACCTGCTGTGTATGCTCAGACTAGTTGAGCTCATCTTTTTTCACAGATTATTTATCTCATGCTACATTGTCATGACATAGTGAACGTTTTTCATTTTTTTAAAGTAAAAAACTCCACACTTTTATAAAAGCTACCATCTGCAGCTTTAATAGTCTTCTGGCAGCACAGGCTTTAATGTCAGCAGTTTCTATTGATATGAACTACAATACAGGTTTGCAAGCAGTTGGATAAAACCTCGCTTTCATTTTGTTTCTGGGTTAACTTGATTTCTGTGTTTTCTTCTCTGCAGAGTGCCCAGCTCAGCCAGATTGTAAACAGTCTGATGCTTCCCCTGAGTTTTTCACCTCTTTCTAAACAACCTTCAAAGGAAAGGGGAACCTTCACAAGGTGTGTAGAATTCCTGTTCTTATTCGGGCTGCTCCTCAGTTGCAGTTAATGGATACCCTATTCTTTACTTTGAGAAAATCTGCCTGACCATTGTCTGTTTTGACAGCTGCATATTCATCCTGCTTCAGCCTCATACTCTGGGTGGAAGTTAGAGTTTGGGTGGAGTTTGTTATCACAGCTCTGGAGCGTATTTTTGGTTATATTTGAGATGATATCTTACGTTACAGTGGTAGCTCTGTTGCATTCTAACATGACATGACATGTTAATCAACCAACAAAGGTAAAACTGGCTTCATTTGAGAGACATTATTCAGATTAAACATTTTTTTGTTTGTTTTGTTTTTAAACCCCAGATCACCCAGATTATTCTTGAGTCTGTTGGAGCTTTGATTTTAGAGAGGAGGCCTTACAGCCAAAAAATGTTGCACACATTTTCCAAAATGAATGTTTAAAATGCATTAATAGATGTTTTTTTTTTTTCATTTTCTTTTGCAAATGACTTGAAGATCAAAGATGACCTTCAAGTCATTTGCAAGTCTTTGGATATAGTTTGGGGACAAATAGGAAGAAAAAAAGTACAAGACAGAAGTCATGTGTTTTGCTGGCAACATTCAGAGCCTTGGACGTTATGTGACACTGTTGCAGCGGTATAATGTCTCAGAAGAAAAGTTCAGAGCGCAACATGAAAACAACAAACGGCTAAAGTACAAACTGGAAAGAATACAGAATGTTGCTTTTTTTGCCTTTCATGTTAGAACTTTCTATCTGACATGGAGAATAAAGGACTTTAAAAGTTGGAAAATAGGGTTAGAAATATAATCCTATAGTTGAAAATCTGTTTGCCGTCCAGAAAATAAACGAAATGCCACAGTTAGCTTCAGATGCTAATTGCACAAAAAGGCCTAATTGCAAATTCTTGTTATGTCTATTTTTTTTTTACATAATGTAACGTCACTTCAGCTCATGAATCATTTTTGTTTTTTGCAGCAGAAAGGTTTATTAATTTAAATTATGTTATGGGATGTGACGGCATGTTTGACTGCTTTGTTGCCCTTTTACAGCACAGCGTTGACAGCAGAAATTTTTTTTTTCAAGCTTGAAGTCTATTGTTCCCCAGATGTCCCCTTCTTTTTTCTCGGCTCTTTTTCTGACAACAATTAAAATACAGCCATAAAAAGATGACTCCAGCTTATTTTTTAGTCTAAAAAAATAATATAAATATCATACATATAAATATATAAATACAATTAGGCTTACATTAAAGATCACTGCAGCACTAACTGTTTCAGTAAAGGCATAGATGAAAAAAAATCTCTGTATGTGCAATTATTTAATATAGTTATGAGCATTAGAACCCAACCTAATTGGAGAATTTCTATTAAAACATAGCTCACTTTACTCACAAGGACTTAAATATAAAAGGACATTAAGTATATATCACCATGAATGGTGAAACACACGATGTATCTCTACTTAACATTTATATCCATTTAGAGCAAAACTGAAATTCAGAAGCAGATGGTTGATAAACTTCTTCTGGACAATGTTTTAAAATAGTTTTTTTACATTTTATTATTTCTCTGACTTATGTATGAACTTCCAGTCCCGCCCCTTCCTTGAACAAAAACAAGCTGTGCGGTTTTCCACTTGTGAATGATCTTTCTCGTTGTGTGGGAATGTAGGCCAGTCTGTTTGGAAATGGCATTATAAAACTAACCTAATGGTGACCAAGAGCTGCAAAATATGATCACCCTGCTTAATGCATTGTTATACGCCCCATTGTTTCACATTGGTAAACCGCGAAAGCTTTTGCTTTTTTAAAAATATTGACCTGTTCATGATTAGTTAATCATTGCCACAAATTAACTGTCTGTTGACTGTGTTGCCAAAATTAAAAAAAAAAGTATAAATGTTTGAAGAATCAAATACGAGTTGTGATTATTACTAAAACCTTAGATGTGGAGACGTGTCTTCTTTCTTTCTACTTTGTATTCACAAACAGCTACTCAAAAGCCAACATTGCACAGCTTCTCAATCAGCATTAATAATTACAGAGGCAACTCCAGCACATACACAGATGTAACGTGCCTGACATAAAGCTGTGGCAAGAAGCAGTGGAAACAGAAGGTAAGGCACCGTGTGGCTGCACAGTCAGGATTTCAAGTCTTAATCTAATGTGGCAGATCAAACAGTTTTAATCACAGAGTCTTAAATCTATTGTAATTTGCTGACGCCTGCATGCTTGCGGTGGTGCTATAATCCTCAGCTCAGTAGTTTTTCTGACTTGGCTGAGGGGAAATATTTTAAATGTCAGTTCTGTGCTGCTTTTCTGTTATTTAATGGGCCATAACTTTGGGTAAGAAAAGCAGTGAAAGATTTTTCTTTTTCTCCAGCCCGACATAAATAATGTCTTCTGGCTCTTTTACCTCTCATTCTCATCAAGATAAAAAGCATGTGTTAGTTGAAAGCTCAGAATTATTATTTTGTTTTTAGTTTATAATCATGAGGCATAATAAATATGCAACAGTGGCAATATTTTTGATTTGTTAGCAATAATCACATGTTGCACATCAAAGATTTCAATCGGTGACGTTTAGGTGTAAAGTATTCTTCCAGTACTTATTTAAAGACTTAAATAAGCCTATTTGCCTAAAATCTTTTAGGCAAATAGGCAAAATGTTTATTTTCTGATGTTCTAATTTTTATTGTCCAGGTTATGACTTTTTACAATCGAAGCAACCAAACAGCTTTGTCTAGTCTGACTGCATAGTTGCCTTTTTTACACCTCATTGGGAGTGAAAATAAAAGCCTTATGTTGATGTTTATTAATTGTAAAATAACAAGAGGATATATATATCAGTTACTCATGTTATTACCAGTGATACACATCTGTTCTGACAGCAGCTTGAAAAAAATGGCTTGTTTTAGTCACATAATCTCATCTGATCTCATTCCTGCAGTACTCCTGGAGGAGATGATGTTTTTCTAACTGGGAACGCTAAGGGAAGGAGGCTGAAAGGCAGAAGGCCCTTCAGAGTGGATGCATCGTGTGTGTGCGCCCGCACCCGGCCCATGGTCTCTTGCCACAAACGCAGATTGTTCTCTGTCGCCTCTTGCTACACCACCAGTTCCCCGGTACGCCCAATGCGGGCTCCTCTTTTTCTCGGTCTGTCCTGCTGCAGATGTACCGCACGCATATGCATCCTCCTAGTATCTGTCTCCACGTTTGCTATGTGCTATGTGAAAGCTAATTACTTGTGTGGAAAAACTGTACTCTATCTACTTGCTAACAGAATGAGGTAAAATCTGTTTTTCCCTCCTTTTGTTTTATTTTTGTTCCAGACATCAAGAAAGCCCGTATCTACTCACTTCCCTGCGTGTCACTCTTGTGATTCTGTTTGTTTGTGCTCGAAGCCTGACTGCAGCTGCAGGTCGAGACTTCACCCTTTGGTGCCTTTTTCCTCTGGTAAGACTTCCAATTAAGATTTCTTTCCCCCATATGGAAATTATTCAGAATTGTATTCATTTTACCATTCACCCGTTCTATACGGTTATCTTCAAGATGTAAAATTGTAATTTCTGTGAAGTATGTACCACTTTTGATTCGCCCCGTTTTACATCAGTTTGCTCGACCATCTTGGTAGCAAAGTTCAGTGTTCTATGCGTAGTACGTGAAGAGTCTCTATAGATCTGGTATTATATATTACTTGAATAACTCGATTATTTGAAAATCTGCAGCAAATCCAAGCATTCTGCATTCTTACATGACAGAAATTAGGTTAAGCAATGTAATTAGTGAACTGTAGTTTTGATAGTGGTGGAATGTTTCATTGTATAGTAGCTGAGATCACATGATTTTTGCCACATTGTCAGATCCGTCTGAAGGTAATGCTTAGGTGTTGTTTACCCAAACCTGCATATCTTCCAACACTGAAAAGTAATACAAACATTGCAGCTGTATGATTTAGACCTGTTTGATGTCTCATACAATGTAGCAGATGTTGATCATAGTGTACCTCGTCTTTTCAAAATTGTAGCCTATTCAAAATTAGCTTCTTTTTTTTTTCTTGGTCTATTGAGAATCTTTGGTTCCTATGACTGTATTATTATTTTTTGCCAAGTTCTTAAAGATTGTATTCTCTCCTCTCAGGCATTATTACAAGCCATCATTTTCAGAAATTCAAAGCCAGAGAAGAATGGGTTCAGAGACCTTTAATTATCAATTCTAGACTGTCCAACCCACCAAACTATGGGAGAGTCAGCTCCACACCAAGGCACAAGAGTAAGGTCCTTCTGAAGGAACTGTGTTCACATCACAGTTTGTTTCCTGTTTTATCTGTTGACTCAAAAATCTTTTATCCTGTTTTACTTTGACACTGAGAGAAAAAAAATAAACAAAAAAAAAACTATTTTCTTTAAAATGACAACGTGATCAGAACAAACTATTACCTGAAATCTACTGTACAGACATCAAGTCTCTAAAGAATTACCGGCCTTGCTACACTTATTTGCACCTGTAACAACTCTTTCAACATAAATAATGAGCTGACTGGCTGCTGTAAAGATGAGCAGATGTGCTTGTTGTCACTGTTTTCTTGCTCTCACAATTTTGCTTCGAGAGACCAATTTCCAGCCGATATTGTTCTAGATAAAAATAACCTCACAAGTCAACAAATTGCTGTCAATTTGTTAACAGCAATTTACTAATTGATTCTACAAAAAAATATTAATTTGGGACTATTCAAAACAAATGTATCAAAAAACCAAATACATCTGTCTTGTATCGAGAAATATTGTGAATGTGCTTTGAAGAAACATAATCCAAGGACTAAAATGTCTCTAAATAATGAATATGACCTAACAGTAATAACTTGATATTTCAACTTGGATTGGACCCGTTTCAGCTCCACCCTTGTATTTATTCATGTCGGATCCCCCACTGGACCTGCATGAAATTGTGTGACACATCACCAGTGTTCGAATATGTTTATGTGCTTCTGTAGTTTCTATAAATTAGGATTTTATTTCTGCTTTTACTTCCTAAAATCACCATGGGATTTTAATATTGCCATGGTTGGGTTTAGTGTATAGTGGAGCAATAAAGACAGGACAAAACGGAGATGAAAGAGTGCAACTAGTAGGCACAAAGGAACCTGATTGAATATACAGTAGATAAAAACGTCACATGAACAGCTCACGGATGATTTCATGTCGGTTTTAATGATCCTATTCTCTTTAGTCAATAGCAGCGGAAGGCAGTCTGTCAATGGTAAATTACCCAAAATTACAACCCGACATAAATATGCCGTTATCATTGTAGCTGAAATTGAATAGGATCATTTGAAACTTCTAATCAATTCCTGCAGCTCACTATGGACTAATGCTTTAGAAAATCTTGACTAAATACATATGGATGCATAGAGCAGAGTGAAATGATCAAAGATGGGAACTAACTTCACCGCAATTTGCCTATAGAGTTGTACTAGAACCATGTTAATGAAAAATCACAGTAAAATTTGTTCTGTTAAGAAAAGTTTCACTCTAAGAGTAGAAGATTGATCCAAGGCAATTTAGAATGGATCGTGTAGTTTGCATACCATCCATTAATATACCATCTTGGCCTCTAAAACCACAAAGAAATATCTTAAGGAGCCCAAACAAAGATTATTAAACTGCTAAGAAGACATTCACATTCTTAAGCCATTATCACTTTATGAGCTCAAATAATTATCTTGTTATCATAAGACAACAACTTCTATTTTCCAGAGATCATTTTCTAATTATCTCAGACATAACAACTCAACAGTGTTTATGGCTCCTTTGTTCCAGCTGAGCGTAAAGGACTTCTAAAAAAATGTAAATCCTTACGCACTCGCTATAGTGGGGTAAATGTAGGTAACATATGAAAATCTAGTCTTGTGATCGGAAAAAAAAAGAATCTAAAAACTGATTTGTTGCCGATCTAAAAAAATGTACTAGAAGAGCAACATGAAAACCACATTGTACGTCTAATTTATGCCATGTGTGCACTTCTAGGTAGGAAATGCAAGCAAAATGTGCAGCGTCAGAAAAGGGGAGTTTTGACTCTGTCACCAATCAGGTCGCCAGGATCTGCTTGGAGTCATCGCAGACGATCCAATAAGAGAAAGAGGAAGAGAGGACGGCGCTGCAGGCTCACTAAAGGTGGGTGTCAGTTTCAGTATGTCTTCCATTGCTGCTTACTCTATAACTGGATGAACTGGAAACGTTCCCACACTAAGATAAAGTTTTTTAATTGCTGTATTTAAACCACAATTTCTAACGTAATTTAAGGCTTTGCAGTTTTAAAAGTAAAACAAGAATTACTCCCGCTGAAACAAAAACAATTTAAAATAATATACTGATTTCTCAGGTTTTAAACATGCGACCTTGCCTGTGACAATTAGTGAATTTAGTGAAGTATATAACCGTTTTCTGTCACTTTTAAGTTAGAAAAGGAGGATTTTTTTTTTGTTTGAAAAATGTGTTCAAAGAATTTGTGACATGAAATTAGCTCATGGCTATACATTGTTGATCATTTAGCATCTACAGTACTTGGTTATATTTTTTACCACATTTTTAAGGTGTGAGCTGCACTGTTATCTGCAGCCATGTCCTTGATATGGTCTCACTCTCAGAGTGTGTTTTTCTCTAGATGATCAGGATGTCCTGTACCAGCTGTGTGATCTTGGAGACAGTTCAAATGACATGCTGGAGGTGAACTATGGGCAGTTCAAGCTCAGCCGAGGCTCACGGGTAACATACTCAATATCATTCAATTGTGTGTCAATCTGTAAGTAAGTAAGTGACGGAAGTCTTAACTTCTGGCTGCTAACAAGTGTTAGGAAAGCAAAATTCATAATTAAGTTTCTTCTTGAATGCCACAAACTTTTTCTTTCTTTTTTTCTTTGTTTTTTGTTTTATTTAGTTAAACCTATCAAACTATCAAACATCTGTGAGTTGGAATGGAACAGAAGTTAATGATTTCTCCCCCCCCCTAATGTTTTTCTTTGTCTATTTGTTATTTATTATGGGACATGATGTCACATGCCTTTAAATTAACCTAAATTATTTTATACAAGCGCAAAATTAAAATGTTGAGCATAAACTCACAGATACGCATACATGGTGTGAACACGATAAATCAAAAATGACTAGTCTTCATTGTCACTTTTAATTTGGATCCTCTTACTCTAGGATCAGATGGGTGCTGTTCCAGTTAGCATTGGGTATGTGCTGAAAGATTACAGATATCCTGTTTTGTTCAATGCCAAACTTCATGTCTGAAAGAACAGCAAGTGCAAAAGCAAATCTTTTAAGAAAATTACAACTGTGAAGTGAAAAACAAGAAGAAGCACAAAGTCAATCACTTCATTATCAGTATCAAAGCAACTGTTCTTTATTTAATGCCCCACTTCTTCATTTCAGGAAGAGTCCAAATACTCTTTATTTTTTTCCTGAAGGTTCTGGTTTTTATTATGCAGCAAGTGAATTATAGAGATTTTTTTTTCCATATCGCTGCCTAAATGCCATGTTATTTGTGGTTGCGGCAGACTTATGTTTCTAATTCTACTGCTGCTGATTCATATCTACAGGACGAGGTAGATACAGTTCATTGAGTGGGACTTTCCGATGAATAATTGCCCTGTTTTCGAAAACATGCAGGTTTATGTCAGATCAAATAATTGCAAACGCCGTGCGGGACGTTGTTATCTTCACACACAAAAGAGCGAACAAATAGAAATGCTAACCCACTGTAATATGTAAACATTAGTAAATATTAGCCATAGTGTTTATGCAATAACATATTTTGCTTGTTTTAGGGCTTCCTTCGCAAACACCACAGAGGCCGAGTTTACAACATCGACGACATTGTCTTTCCCGTCATTCCTCCTCTTTCTAAAGTGGAAAAATTGCAGTACAAAGATATCCTGACGCCGAGGTAACCAACCCGAGTTTAAAACGAGTTCAGTTTAAACGTAGTGTTCATTTTACTGATCGTGTTGACTTGGATTTATCTGAAGAGAGACACTTAAGTTTCTTTTTCCACCGTTCAGAAAATGTAGAAATAAGACGATCTTATAAATTAAAACAATAATGAGCAGTTTCTACTTTTTATTTAGGTGGCGGGTGGTCGACATCCAGGGTTTGACTCCTAAAATGGGAGAAGAGAACCAGAAGGTAAAGTTCCATCTTCCTGGTAAACATATGGATGTTATTCTTGATTTCACCTTCCAGTGTGTTCTGTGTCCTTTGCAGATTGAGGATCTCTGTGACGAAGTCTTCGCCCGGAGGCACCAGGCTCTGGAGCAGAAGGAGAAGCGCCGCTGGACATCCTGGGAAAAGAGGAAGTACTGGAGACGTTCGACAAGGTGACTGCACACAAACGGACACGCGTACAAATCTTTGTGTAAAAACAATCTGCGTAGAGAAATGTTCATCTTGTGGATGGCTTACGTTTTTCTTCCCTCTCTCTCTCCTCTTCAGATCTGGCAGCAGGCTATCGAGCAGCGGGGGCGGGATGTGCACATCGGGAGACGAGAGCTCAGTGGAGTGGGGTTGTGCTCAGCTGGATCCTGATGAGCAGCCGCGGGTGGAGGAGTGGCTGGTACGATCTCAAGCTTCTGGTCCTGAAACCACAAATCTTCAACGAAAATGCAGAATATAACAGTATTCCACTGGCGCAAGAAAAATCTCAAATTGTATATTCTGTTGGGGAAACAAATTCTTGTTTCTTTTCTGCCGCTAATTTGTATTTGTTTTTGTCCTTACAGTTAAATTGCTTATTATGCCCTTTATTCATTTCCAGGATTCATCAGTGAGCGGAGCAAACCTGTCCCGCTGTCGGACGAACAAATTACTGATATTTTGAATAAGGCTGCAGTCAGTTTGTTTTTAAACTCCTCGTTTTCTTTTTAACGCTCAACATTACTTGAAATGTGTTTTCTATAATATCCATATCAATGATAAGATGTTATTTACCCTTTGGCTCAGGACAGGAATATAAATCAGCAGTAATGAGCCTAATATCCTCAGCCTTTTCCAGACAGGCTTAGGCGAGCTGTGAAGCCTCGATGGCTTCTTGAGAGTCTCCGCAGATACTTGTCTCCACTTGTTTCCCCCTGATCCTGCTTTGATTGTAGGACTCGCTTCTCCTTTGCTGTGATTGGAGAGGAAACAAGCTGCTACTTATCCAGGCTTTTCTAATCAACTTTTCTCATCACCACAGCTCTGCCTCATGCACTTCAGCACCCAAAACAAACCACGATTAACGCTGAAACCCCCGAGCTTCGCCGAAACCAAAGCAGACGTCAAAGAGTGAATTAAGCGAAAGGACTGGCCTGGAGAAAGCGTTTAGCGGATTTATTTTGAAAGAAACGACAGTGTGTCACACCCGGTTTATTGCATTTGATAAATCGTACGGAAGCGATTTGTGGTTGTCGGCAAACAGATGAAAAAAACCCGCATTATTTGCTCTGTGTTTCCTGCAGCCTCAGGCACCCTGGGAGTCCCGAGTCTTTCCTCTGGATGAGCGTGAGGAAGCGACTCTGCTATCTGGTGAAGTGAAAATCCCTTCAGGGTGGACAGAATCCAGCTGCGTTTCCCTCTCTTCAAAGCCTTCCAACGCCCAACTGTCCCCAACTCAGCCAGCCTGCACTACTCTGCCCCCTTGTGGACAGATCAAGAGCTGCACATCCAGCGGTAGCTGAGTCTTCATAGGTAAGCGAGGTGACATTTTATATTATTAGATATAAAACTTACAGTTTGATTATTTACAGATATTTCTGCCGTAGGGTATTTTACTTTACAGATATTGTAATTGGCGTTAGATAATGTCATTTAAATCTATAAAAAGAAAAGTAATTTCATAGAATAGCTGAAACGTAGAATTAATTATAGAAAAACAACACACACGGTTTTTAACCAGTTCACTTTTTAAGTATTTCCTTTTTTTTTTTTCCCAGCTCTCCTTACATCAGGGAACACAAGCCAAAACAAGTCCACAGGAAACCTTTGCAGGGATACTGGACACAGTCAATGCTAATTTTTCCCTTCAGTGTATTGATCTGAGTACTTTGATGCGAATGCCATTTTGTATTGTGAAATGTGCCTCAGCAGTTTTAACTGACATCTGCGGCTCTTGCTGCAGTTTTGGGTTTTAATGTAAATGTGGGAGCTGTCTGTGTTGTGATGTAGAGCAGCAGTTTACAGTTGTCACACGCCTATTTATTCTCAAAGATGTCTCTTAAAAAACGCGCAGATTTAAAGACCCAAGTAGATACGTTTATTTATATAATCTAATTGTTTGATTGTTTTTACATGTTTTTTTTATTTTCATATGTGCTGTAATTCTTGCAAATGCTTTTTTGTTTTTAAATGAAAACAGTAAATATTGATATTAGTAAACATTGTGGGTTTAATGTTTTATTACATGATTCATGTGCTTGTTTCTTTTCTGGTTCTCAGAGGTTGTTCTATTTTGTTTAAAGAGCAATAATAAAACAATCTCATTATTGTTAATGTAAACCTGGAACAGTATGGAATTTGACTTGAGCACTTTGCAGGTTTTAATATGGGAAAAAGAGTGTGGAAGAATATGCATACTAATTGCCTGGCATCTGTCTACTTGTGAAACATCTGCATCTCTAAAAATAAGTTGCTTCAATCAGCTTACTTTTATGTTGTTTTTTTATGAAGAAGATGGACGTTGATCATCCATCTGTTCATTATTTAATCCATCAGCTAATTTGCCCATCTGACTGTTGACCATGTCTGACCGCTCTTCCACCAACCCATCCTCATCTGAAAATATGTGACTGAACAAATGTGGTATGTACATAAAAAAAAAGAAAATCTGCAAACATTCTGCAATGAGTCGATCCAAGTGTCCATTTTTTATTGTTCTATACCTGAAAATGATAGTTTGTGGAAAACATTTATGGCATCAGCTAAGATGTAGGGCCAAAACATATTTTCTAATAAAATTAAATTGGGGAAAAGAATCCACAATTATAGAATATAGTAGAATATTTCACTCCCTATTGCCATATTCTAGATCTAATAAAAACAAGCTGTTAGTTTTTATTAGATCTCCACTGTAATTACACATTACAGGAAACATCAACTGTTTACAAAGGTCTGATCTTTTTTTCATGTTTTTATATGAAGTATGCTACCAACATTTAAAATGTGTTTCAATTTATTGCATAAAAGCTAATAATTGCATCAAATACTGTGAGTTCATGTAGTGCTAAGATATAACTAACATATCAAAGTCACTGCTCTTTGGGCCACAGTTGGAGTGAAGCAGCTTGTGCTTCAGTCTTGAATGCATAATGCCCACTTACAATTTCCTTGACAACCAATGAGAGGCCAGATGTGCAGATGGCTGAGGTCACCCCTCTAACTTCAATTAATTTATGTATCTAACTTCATACCAAGGACTTGGTACATGACCTTAGAAGTCATAAACTCAGTTTCATCGAAGTATTTTTTTTAGTAATGCAGACATGGCTGATTCCTGGTTTGTGCATGTGAATCTGGTCAAATGTCAAGGGCAACTATTTATTTTTATGAATGATATCCCATTTGAAGTTTATAGCGATCTGAGAATGTGCTTTATTACACTTATCAAGTCTGCAAATTTTACAGTCTATCCGAACCTTCAATCTCCCTGTGAAGGACTCTAGTTTAGTTCTACTGCTAACTTGTGTTAGGAGTTATGATTGACAGAACAGGTCTTGTGATGAAAGGTTAAAAAGACCAAGGTTTTACATCTTAAGTTCATCTTGTCTCTACCTGCATCAATGTAAAATAAGTCTCAAATAAAAAGCAAAGAGAACGACTGCTGGCCACAGGACGGGCCTATTGCTTCTCAAATAAGAGGCAAAACAAAAACATGCATGTTAACCTTACTGAGTATTTAGTTTGTTTGACCTAATTAAAAAACACGTCAGTAACTGTGTTAAGGATTTAACATTTAATAATAATAAAAATAATGTTAAAAATAGGCTCAGTCTGTTTTTACTATGTTTATGTATTTTTATAGTTACACACTAGAGGGCGTCCTTCTATCAAAGTTTGAAAAAGTAGCTCACCATTTGCCATTGACTTGCATCACATCTGAAAGTCAAGATATTTTTTGTTGCGCCTCTAAGTCACCATATTTATAGTAAAACATTGCAGCAGAATAGTTTTGGATTCCTATGTCAAAATAATAATATTATAAAGCAATAAAGAAAGAACGGTCAATAAAATGTCTGCTTTCATTGTTTTTTTTAGCGGTGCACAAAATGCATTACTTTAATGTTTTAATCTTACAAAGGGCTCAATTAAGGTATATTTTTCAGAATTGAAAAAAAATTTATTTATTGTAAAAAAAAGTCTCAACCATTATCATCATTAAATTTCTTAAGACAAACAGCTACACTTCAGTTGCCCTTTTCCCCCATTATCAACGACGCTATGACGCACCTGCCGAAAAGAAGTGCCACTTTTTATGGTCATAAAAATGTTTACGGTGACTGTCAGCATTGTCACATTTTATTGGTGCATGGAGCTGAATCGGCAGGCGGAGACAGCTGTCTTTAATTTACATTAAAATGTCACTATTTACTCTCTGTTTTCCCCTCGTACTGCCGAAAATGAATGAAAATTCAGACATATTTTGATTCAACCACTATGGTAGTTTCTAGCAAGAACGGCTCCTCCAGAGCACCGTAGTAACCGGTATAAACAGGAACCGGCACGCCTAGTTCCGGTATTACGGTAACTGAAAGGCTGCGGTGCCTCTGTCCGACAGACCGGTGTTTCACTGGAAGACGCGGAGCCGCACAGGTAAAGATTTTACACTTCTTTTACTCATTACCAGCGTTGTAATGCAGCAGAAAACACAATTTGTAACTCAATTAAAATACATTGACATTGAGGCAATCTTACCATCTGACAATAAGTGAATGTTTTAAGGAGCTCAACCTCTTTGATGAGGTGGGGAGGAAAAAAAAGGCATTGTTCGTGCATAACAGAACTGGATCTCGGTTCTTGTGAGTGTATGTGTGGTGGTTCCGTGGTGCCGCTCAGCTTTTAAAGGGACGATTCTGCGGCTTTAATCTGATGTGAAATCACTGCTGAGCAACAGATCTAGAAACCCAGATTCTGAGGTGGGAGAGACCTGCTGATTGACCTAATTGTCCCGTGTCTTATTGGTCCAATTATACGCACTGTTTCTATGTGAGGAAATTAAATGATTAAAAAAAAAAAAGAAATGTCTGCATTGGGCTTTGGAAAGGCTTCACCTACTGCGGTGCCTGCAGGAAGTTGGCAGGCTGCGGTGCCACTGAATGACCATCAGGCTCTAGAGATTATATAGCACATTACACAAACATACAGCAGAGAATGAATATGGATGTTAAAAATCAAGTGCTTAAATATAGTTGCTTGCTGTAATTTTTTATTCCTATTGACAGAGAAGAGAGAGAGAGGGGGAGAGAGAGGAAGAGAGCTGCAAAACCCAGTGCTGAGTCATATTGTCGTGCCCCACTGATTGATCACACATCCCAATAATCTGCATTTCTGCTATTGATATTTCCCATTCCATGTTAAACATTAGTAACATGACATTGTCAACATAATCTATTTCATTCTGAAATAAAATATGACTTTTTCATACATTGCTCCATTCTGAATATAATGTAAAAAAAAAGCCTGTAATTTACCCCGTCTGAGGTCAAATTGCTCCCTCTGAATGGATATTTGGTTAGCTCATACCAGATGGATTTCTCACTTAGAGCATGCTGGCTTCAGTCACATCTCATTTACATATTGGGGGCTGGGGGTTGGATATCGATTTCCCTTTGTGGAGTCCACTGGCTCCAGTGTCTGCACATACATTTTGATGCCTCATGCATTCAAGATGAGGGTGGGATTCATGGAGTCCTGCAGATTGCCGAGCGGCACCATGAAGGCATTTGTCTGGAGATTCTGGCTGACTGTTCCACCTGCTCTCCTTTTTTTTAATGCTGGCAGCAGTTCATTTAGGATTTTTTTTATTTTTATTTTTTATTTTTCGCATGTTACACAACGCCATTAACGTGAATGATCACAGCAAGTGGGTGTGATCTGCATCATTTGTCTCCTTTATCCAAGCTGCATTTTATGTTTTATATATAAAAAATACTCTTCAGAAATGCAGTTAGATAAGAACTTGGTGAAATTCGGTGTGTCAAGCCAGTCAGGGTTTGTTTACTGTTTGTTTTTGCCCAAGTCCCAGAGGAGAACTGGATCTTTAAGATGTGCCTGCCAGTTTTTACAATGTATTACAAGGTAGTCAGTCCCCTAGAATCTTTCCATGTTAAACACATTTTGATCCATGAGTTTTGTGTTTTAGTAGGATTTTAGATGTAGGACCAAGACAAAATGGCACATAGGTGTGAAACGCAAAGAACATCATGCGTGGTTTTCAGAGTTTTTCACTAATTATGTCTGAAAAGTGTGTCCATCTTCATCCCTGCTGTGGAGAAGTTCAAAGCAGAGTTGGGATAAAAAACAGGGGTGCCCAAAATAGATGGTAAAGTAAGACAGTTGTTGCTGTGATACAGACTGTTCTCTAAGCAAAAGGCATTTGTTTGTTGCCCTTCAAGTTGTGAGCCAGACACATAACTGAACATCCAGTAACTAAACATAATCTGCTTTATAGCACAACCTCCTTGGATCATTTTCTCTCAGAGGAGAACAGGATTCTATAAAGATGTCCTTAAACCCTTTGCTCACTATTTAACTATTCTCTCTAGCATGAATTCGTAAATATATGTGGTGAAATTCCAAAATTGGAAGCTTTACCAACTGACACCAAGTACTATATTGCAAAATTACATTGGATGAGCTGATTTTTAGTTTGCTACAGGTCCCAAACCAAAGTTGCTGGAAGGAAAATATTCATGCCATTATTTGTTTCCTAATTTTCAGTACTGTAAAAATCATTAGATGTTTATATTTTCCATTAAGGAGTCATAATTTATTGAAATCACTCTTAAATAATTTTTAAAAGTTAGTCCAGATCTTCTAAAAATGTTCACATTTTTGCATATGGTTTAACTTTTACTCATTGTGTAAAATAACTGAAACCGTACTCTACATGTTTGTAGTCTATAAATGTAAAATTATAATCACACCGGATGATAATTATTGATAATTAACTGAAATTTAAAAAGCCAGTGTCCACTTTGGTTATTTTCCAGACAGCACCAAAGGAAAACCATCTAAAATTAATCTAGTAAGAACCTAAGCTGTCCAGTTACTGCGTCACCCTGAATCATCATTGTCATTAGCTCAGTCAGTGGTTGGAGTCAGCAGTCCAGGAAGAGGTGCCAGCTTGGTGTGGTAGCCGTGGCGTCTGCCTGTTCTCACTCAAGCAGCGGTAGTGTTTGCGTAAGATTGGTGTGTGTGTGTGAATGAGGCAACTTAATCCTAATTCTCAGTGATATGGATGGCATTAAATCTGCCTGAAGACACGGAGAGACACAGACAGTCACATGCACACGCGGCTCTTGTTTGTCACATCTTGACACAGTGCTGCATGTGCAGTTATCTCTGTGTGTGAGACAGAAGAAAGTGGGAAACAAATCTCTGTATAATAAAGAGAGAGGCTTTCAGTGGCAGCAGCACCAACACATTTTCTCACGCAACTAACATGTCTGCCACCTACCTGCTGGTCGTTTACTATCGCTGCCCTTCTGGCTCAAAAATGTGTATTTTATTTTATTTTTTATTTTTTTCCAGTTTTTATCACAGTGGTCAGTGTGGCTATGTAAGTAATGAGGTTACTTTTTAAGGCTTCTTCAGTGTGAGAACACAGTTGTATCCTTTATTGACGAATAAAACGTTCATTTAAAAAATATTAAGAAGATACAATGCCTTACAAACACATTCATAATCTTTCAGGTTTTTTTATATTCTATGCTAGTACAACCATAAAATTAAATATTCTGCTTTGGGATGTAATACAATAGATCAACACAAAGTAGCACATAATAGTCAAGTGGAAGAAAAAATGCCATAAAACTTTGTTTACCTATACAACACCAGAGTCAATCCTGTGCAGAACCAATCGTAAATGGGATGGTGAACATACTTTTTTCAAGCCTCATCACTTATCTTCAGCTGTTTTTAGATCCAGACTGATTGGCTATTTAAACAAATGGAGATGGTTTGATCTAAACCATTCTTTTGTAGGTCTGGTTGGGTGCTTTAAGTTGTTCTTCTGCCAGAAGGTGGCCTTTAGCTTCAGTCTTAAGTATTTTGCAGCTTAAAATAGGTTTTCTTCAATAATTCTTCTGTTTTTAGCTCTCTTCAGAGGAAAGAACTTCCTACAGAATGAGACTGTCCCCACCATGCTCCATGTTTCAAAGTGGGATGATGTGTTTAGGTTGAAAAAACCCATCTAGGGAAAAGTGCTGTGAATTAGCTGTTGCTGTGGCGCAAACATGGCACTGCGGTTCTGTTCAGTTTGTCTATGTCGATGTGTGTCTGTCCCCATCAAATTAACTTACATGAATAAATACATTTTATGCTAGTTTTCAGTCATGCATAAAACTTTACTTGCAGGCAAAAATCGTTTAACTTCGTGTGCATCTAACAAGAGGACAGATTTTTAACATGTCAACTGTGTTCAGTAGTTTTTCTGATGCGGAATGTTTGTTTGCCAAAGTTGTCTTAATAAATCTCTGGGCCTTTCACAGAACGTCTCAATTCATACGAAGGTGAGAATAAACACAGATGGACTTAATTTATTGTTAACTTAAAGCAATTGTTTGCATTTGACTTTATCTAGGGATATTATAGCAAAGGCAGGTGGATACAAAAATGCAAATTCATGCCACACTTTTCAGTTATTTTTGTTTGTAAACAAGAAAAGAAAAAATATGTATTTTCCTTCCATTTCACATCTATAAGCTGCTATGTGTTGGGTTACCCATTAAAACCTTCAATAAAATGCAATAAAATATGAAGCTGTAACTTGAGAACATGCAAATACTCTTTTAAAAGTGATGAATAATTTTAAGAGCATTTCAAATCTCTTAAAAGTATGGATGCTTTTAAAAGAGACCATAAATATCTGAATACGTTTGTGGAAACAGGAACTGGGCAAAACCTTTAATCATTACTAACAATTCAAATGAAGGACAGGGTTCTATTTTCCACTTTAATGCTTTTTGATTGTATTAAATATCCATCCATCCATTTTCTTGCACCCTTGTCCCTTAGTGGGGTCGGGAGTTGCTGGTTGTATTAAATACAATTTGGTAAAAGACTTCAAATAAATTATCTACCATTCGGCCTTGTTGTCTCTGCTAATGAAATGTGTTATTGTCCCTTGGGCCTCATCGTCTCTTGAATGTTCTGCTGTTTGGAAGAATAGTGTGTTTCTATAACTTCTTTGCAGTTTGTCATTTTGGGCCTGAATGTTGTTGCTTTGAATTTTATTTGACTTTCAAGACGGTACTGAATTCTAATTTTAGCCTTTGGATTTTGCCAGAACAGCTTTTTTTCCCATTTGTTCACCAGTGAAGCAAAGCTAATTATTGTTTCTCTATCATCCGCCCTCCCTCGCTTGCATGTCTTTCATTTTGGGTCCTATTCTGCACCCAAACTCTCTCAAAATGGTCTTAACTGCAGAGCTAAATTCCAGGATTATCTCTCACACGAGGCACCTAAAGTAAATCTACCTTGTGTTCAAGGACAGAACATCCTAAAGCGAAGTGGAAGGAGGAAGGGCAAAAGAGAAATGATGGGTATGGGTGCAGGACAGGGATTCATACATTCATCACAGTAATTTAATGCCTTTGCCAAAAAAAACAGGAATACTATGGTTAGTATGTAGCAGGTGTTTTGATGAGGCAGTCTAATTTGTCTGTGATGTAATAAACTGATTTGTACATTTTGAGGTCAGGGGTAGTTTAACTGGAACACGATCTGAAAGGCAATGTGTCAGTTAAGATGACCCCAAATGTTCGTGAATAACTATTAAAATTCCTATTAAAGCATGGTGCAGAATGCTGGTCACTGATATATGTTTGATTTAAAACAACTAGTTCTATAGTCTAAATAAAATTGCATGTTTAATTCTTTAGAAATGTCATATAGTTAAGGTAATAACTCCTACCTGATCAACACAGAAAATGGATGGCATTAGTTGTGATCTTATTAGGTTAGCCTTAAAATTTTGATACCGTGGCAAATGCTGACTGTCATATAGTTAAGGTAATAACTCCTACCTGATCAACATAGAAAATGGATGGCATTAGTTGTGATCTTATTTGGTTAGCCTTCAAATCTTGATACCGTGGCGAATGCTGACTTCATTTGTTGTGTTATTATCAGCCCTATCAGGGAAATGACTTGTCTAAGATTTGGGGCCATTGTTTCTTTTATGACTTGTGGCATACATTTGTCCGTACGTCCTCCAATGACCGGTTTGTTAGATACCGTAATCAAAAGGTAGTATGTCTAACTGGCTAGGGGATTGCTGATCTTTATTATTTTATTTCATTCCAGTGGAACATCTGGGTTTAAGCCATCAGATCCCCTAAAATAAGTACAGATTTTTGTATTAAACTGTACTCAAATACTTAAATGCAGTTTTCACTCTTTGCCTATTTTCTTCATTTCTTTTCCCACACTATGACCATTTTAAAAAAATGAAAAAATTGGGTAATGTCATTTGTGTTTTGTGTGAACATTCGCTGCCGCGATGCTCTGTCCAATTGGTTATCTGCTACAATTACATGTAAAATGCATGTTCATGGCACTTGTTTTTGCTAGTTTTGATTTTATAAGGGCTGTTGAAGAGTGTGTGGGTGTAGAAATGCAGATAAATGGCCAGCCACTTTAACAATAACCCACAGAGGGCTGAAAATGGAGGAAAATCTCATGACTGCAAAATGGTTTACATTAATCAAACTAGTTGCAACGAATGTACCTCAGGATTTTGACTTTGGCAGTTTTAATAAACCAAAATGATTTCAAAAATATGTTCTGTATGATGAAAGCAAGTAAGCAAAATGGATGTTCATACTCCTTGACAGTTTGCTATCTATATTCAATTAAAAATCCAACACGCAGTAAACTAATTCAAGGAGGTTCAAGCAAAAAAGACAATTCAAATTGATATGATGACACATATCAAAATGCAATTAAAATTTCTCCTGTTCACTGCTGTGTTATGCAACACTTTCACACTTTTAAAGACCCAACTCTCCTGAGATGAGTTCAAAGCAAGCCCGATTCCTTTCGAGCCGAAGACATTCCCACAAACCTTCTACATCCTTGTTAGCAAGTGTTTACTAGCTAAACAGATATCAGTCATGTTCAGAGGGGTGAGTATTCCCCAGCCAGACTTCCTTTCATCTCAGTCAAAATGACCAATTTTCACCTCCATCTCTTGGTAAAATGAAATCCAGAAATCCAAAAAAGATGCGTGGACAGGTTGGAGAGTTGGGCTCATTTATAGGTATGAAATGAAAGGGCATTTTGCACAGTGTGAGTCCTGTCAGTTCCCAACGCTGAATATTTTCCTTTTATGGAACCGCAATCAGACAGTTTATAATCAGATGTATCTATTTGTCTGTCAGTTTGTCTGAGAAAGAATGCAGATGGACATCCTGCTTGTGCCAATTCTGAATATTAACAAGCTTACATAAACCGCTCGGGCTACACACTCTGTCAGCCTAATTGCATTTCACATCAGTTTAGTGAACGGCTTTAATATTACTGCTCCTCTTAATGGCTTTTCTTGATGGATCCACAGAGGTTGATGGTGACGCCCCCCAAGGTCTGCAACGTAGACCAGACACAGAAGCTGCTAAATGAAGGCACTGCACTGCAATAAAATCTTTATTTTTTTTCTTCCAGCAGAGTAAACAAAGCATAGAGCACTTAACTGAACAGCACATTAAGGGCTTTTTGTCCATTTGCATTAACACATCCTGAATAATGCCTCTGTTTAACAATAAGACAAGACTGTGTGATAGGTGAAAAATAAACAGAAGATACCTAAGACTCTTTCAATCAGGGTGAGTCAGAAATCCATTTAATTTCAATAACAAGTTGATTGAAACTACCCTCACAAATTAAAATGAAATGTCAATTTTCTTAGACATTATATTAAAGTAAGAATAGAACTTGTATGTTTTAAAAAGAAAAACTGTCCTTTCAAATTTGGAGTAGACATGAAACGTAGTGCAACTAAATGCATGCTAAATGGCAACAAACAGAAGTGATTTGTTTGTTCTTGTACCAAACCCCAAGAAGCTGAAAAAGTCCAGGTTTTGATTTGAAGCAATTTAAGAATATCTGTCAATGTGCAGCTACTTGGAAAAACTAGGCACTTACCAAAATGACAGATCTTTGAAAGAAGTTTGAGAACTTCTTTCCGAAGCCAATTTGACTCTTGCTGGTGTGATGTTATAATAAAATAATAATAATAATAATAATAATAACAATAATAAAGTCAGGTAAATTTGTTGTTCATCACACAGTAAAAGAAAAGTATATTACATGTAACTCGCCATATTGTCTCAGCTGTTATCCATCCTTCGTTTTTGTTGATATTTTTTTTTCCCGTTGCCTCTTGTTCCAGCTTCCCACCATATTGTCGGTGTTGTCACCAGACACTTTGCGGCTTGTGTGATCTGCAGTTTTGAGCTTCTTGAGGATCTGTGGGAATTCCAGACGGAAAAGCTTGCAAGTTAGACATGAGAGGAGAACATGAATAATTCTTGAAATGTTTTGAAGCGTTGCATTTTATCTGCTCGGCTGTCGTCTTCAGGGAAGCAAGTCGTTCCAATTTTCCAGTTATGTCACAAACGGTTGAGGAAATCCTGCACACAAAGCGCAAAACCACACAAATTAGCACATTTACATACAAATATAAACACGTACACATGACCTGATAGGCAACTGAAGTATCTGAAGTTTCCAGTCTATTTTTTTTTTATGCGTTTGCTATCATTCAACTTTCAACAGGCTTTTACTCAGACGTCTATTCAGATATTGATTAAAAACAAATTATTATTTTAAAAGATCTAAAAGAAAAACAGGTTTGAATATTATCCTGAGCTTAATTTTTTAAATGAGTCAAATCTCTTGGTACGAAGTAAAACCAAACAAAGCTTGTTCCACAGTCAAGGTGCAACATCCTGGAAAGAGTGATTGCGTTAAAGTTTATATCTGGTCCTTTGGATTGCAAGTGGATTTCCTTTTGAGTATTTGAAAGTTGTAGCATGTGGATTTAAGACGTCAGTAATGTGAGACAGAGCTAAGCGTTGCATCTGTTCTAGTTAAAAGTCTTCTTGTTGAGTTTTGGTCCGACTGAAGGCAATTGAAGGTTTGTAGCTGTAGGAGCATTAAAGTAAAATGATACTTTGTTTCTTTATAGCTTTCAGAAAGAAAGAGGTTGATTGGGTATCAACTGGACTTGAAGAAGGTTCTCTGTTTTTTAAAATGGTGCTGATATCCTTGATATCTAGAGTGAAGGATGAGCATGATTTAGAAGATGACGAGACAGACAAAGAGAGAATTGGTGAAGGTTAGGAATTAGCAGTAAGATTCAACATTTCAGTCTTGGAGGACGCCAGTAAGTTGTTGCGTTCAGACTTTGATGATGCAGATATGAGATGAGCTCGAGAAGAAACAACTGTGTCAAACAAAAGCGTTGAGGGGTTTTTGAAAGGAGGAATCAGCAGGATTCTCCCCTCCACCTCCTTTTCTAAAGCTACATAACTACATACAGTAATTAAGCCACGGTTTGAAAGGGAAGAAGATGTTGTTTTCCATTTAAAATAAATACATTTTTTATGATTAATCCTCTATTGGTAAACTGCATCAAGCAAACAACTAGAGCAGCCGACTAGAGGACCATAAAGACCACAAGAGAAGGTCACTGGTGTGCTTTTCACACCAATTATGATTACACAACTGGGTGTTTTTACCATTGTTCCAATGTGCACATGGCCATTCTTCAGTATTCTGACAATATTACCAACTACCCTTTAAATGTGTTTAAATTGGTTCACTCCATCTTTTTACCATCGGTCTGCACACAGTTATTTAATTTTTTTCTAGATTCAACTGAGATATGACTGAAGAAAACACAAACAACTACTTTATAGAATCACAAAAGAAAAATCCACATCTAATTTGAGTAGATTTATTTAGCTGGGAGACAAAAAAATTGGAAAATACCTCCCCCAAAAAACAAAGATGTGTGTCACAGAATCCCTGTTGTCACTTCTTGCTGTCAGTACTTTGTACAGCTCTAGTTTACCAATAAAACAGCATTTAGTCCCCAACCATTCCTTTGTGCACAGCTAAACGAAATCAGAGGTGTCAAACTCAACCCTCAAGGACTAGTGTCCTGCAACACACCTCAGTCCAATGGCTGAATTACCTCCTCATGAAGTCAATGTCTCCCGAGTCCTGCTGACGATCAAATTATTCAGTTGTGTTATTATTCAGTTATTCAGAGACGTTGCAGGATGCCAGGACTGGAGGACTGTAGGACTGGAGGACTGGAGTTTGATGCTTGTTATCGAAATAATCCAGACTCCTGGGCTTTCTCTTATAATCTCCTCTCTTGACTCACGCCACATATTTTCTCTAGGTTTTTAAGTCTAAGGATTGATATGGTAGAAGGCTGGCTTCACTTATGTTCAACGGTTTTGGCATTGATTTAGCCTTATGTTTGAATCATTACTGGGCCAAAAGACCCAGTGAGGGTCCATTTTCACTCTCCTGACAAAGGCCTCCATATTTCTCCTCATATTTCAAATAGCTCAGTGGGATGAATAACAACGCAATTCATCCATTTTTGGAGGAAAAAATAAAAAAAGCTCAGTCTTAATCTCAGTAATTATAATAATTTTTAATTGTAAATACTTTTATATTGCAGTGCTAATTCACTTAGTATTATGTCCCTCTGCGATTTCAGTTCCTCATGTATATTTTCTCTATAGATTTTTCAAATAGAATGTTTGAAGAGGCAACTACTTTTCGCTTATTCTAAATATAATTAGAGTATGCGTTCAAACAGATTTGCTCTCAATAGACAGTAATAAAATCAGAGTGAAAAATATGAACAAAGGAAAGATAAAAAAAATAGGATAGTTATTAGATTAGGATTAGTAGGTAGTTTTATGTGATTAAGTATGAGAGGGAAATTCCCTTTCTGCATGAAATTACAGGATTACAGGAGGAAAAGAATGGATGGGATTACTGTACTGAAATACACAGAGACACATGAATGGTGGTCTTATCCCAGAAAAATTGAGAGAAGAAAAAAAAATGTATTTTCATATATATATATAAACTAATCCCAAAGATTAACAATTCATTTAACAATGTTTTCTTTTGCTGTTTTCAACTAAAACCTGCTTAGCTGTGATACAAGATTAATCCAGACGGCTCCTCTAAGTATTTAGACCAAATGCCACAATTTGAGGCCAGACTTGTCAACTTCCAGCCCACTCTGACTCGTCCTTTCTAATTCTGTAATGAGCCTTAACACCATGAGGTTTAGATTAGTTGCTAACATTGTACACTGAGTCTTGCTGCTGCTCCCAGTGGAAGCCATTAAGTCTTACCACCCACCATTCTAACACATGCAGAGAACAAACTCTGCTTTTGTATGGCCTCCAGTCCATGTTGTATCCAGTAGATGTGCCTTTTCTCTGATTTGCATATTACAGTAAAAGAGCACTGTACAGTGGAATACTGCTGGACTAAAAGTATTTTATAAATGGCACAGTTTTGCTGATAAAAAGTATAGAAAAATCTTTACTTCTTTCATTCTGCTTTGTTTGCCTCATTACTATGTGTTGGATGAATTTATCGTGAGGCACATTTAGTTTTTTTTCTCCCATGGTAACCAGAGGCTGTAATCCAGTTAGGACGTGGACATATCAATAATTAATGAGCCCCACTGGGGGATTTGTCTTTGAGTAACACCTTCAGAAGACATTACAGTGTTAAACGCATGATGTCCGACAAGCTCTGACAAACTGACACCAGGGATGCCAGTAGTGTGGATAGCATCATGTTTATTGTGATATGTTTTTGTTTTTGGAATTGATTCCATATTAACACTATTGTATATATTTTTTTAAATTTCTGCTGTTTATTCCCAAATTCTGACATTCAGTGTCTTGGAAGCTAAACACATAATGTAAAATCTATAAAGATTAAAAATTGTCTCATTTACCTTGTGATATGATTTTTGTGATGTTCACACATTATGAACCAAACAGAACTGATTTGTTTGCACCATATGGCTAAAGTACCTTGTCTTAATACTAATGAGTACAGTGCTAATATAGCAATGTTTTTGAAATGCAATATTTATTGTTCAGTGTGTTTTCTTAATTTTATGAATGAATGCTTTTCATGGCTGTTATGCATTCGATTTCTTTAACAGAGTCTCACTGCAGTAGCTGCTCACACTAGATACATGAGATAGTGCTGTGAGGTCATTTAAGATTGTGGAAAGCATGGTAATGACTGATATTATCATTGCCGTGCTCAATATTAATATCACACTTGCTTGAATTTCCAATTTTGTTCATCCCTGCTGTTTACTCCATTCCTGCATTCAGAGCTTTAATGTTCTGGTTGTTTTCTTGCCCCTATTCTCTTTCTCTGTCTGCCCTTTTTCTCTTTGTTGGGAAAGAGGAGAGGAAAACCACCCATGTCCAAAAAGCTGATTTTGCTTCTTATTTTTTTCAATTTTAAATGTGGCAAATATGACCATAATATTTCACTTAAAAGCCAAAGTCAAACTTTTATGCTAGATATGTAGTAGGTTAAGTATTTCTATTGGTTATGTAACAGTACAGAAATGATCTTGATCAAGGTGCAGCATTGATGAATGGATACTGTTAAACCTCAGAGACATGGTTAATTTTTTTTAATGGGAATTTGTTGGATTTTAGACTTTGGGTTGCATTGATCATCTTAATTTCTTCAATTTTACCTCTTGGAGGAGACCTTGTTACCATTTTTACAAGTGCATCTCAGTAAGACAGAATATCTTAAAGGTAATTGATTTAAAAAAATTGAACTCATGAGGATTTAGTAAACACAAAGTCATACATTTCTGGCTTATATTTAATACAATTCTGAAATATATCTTCTCAGGAAATTAGATGGTTTACTTTTTGCATTTAATCAAGCATATAAATTAAATGTTTGATACTTTAATTTATAGTCATCCTTGACAAAGCATTTTAACAGAACTGCTTGATAATCATTACATCTGTCAATTCCTCATTTATCTCTAAAGACCTTGTGCATCTTTGTGGTTCCTTTGTTTTTTCACTGAACTCAGACTACATGAAAATATGGAAGCTGTCAGCAGAAAATGTCATTGTGTCTGAATATTTTGTCCACTTGCTTCAGATGTTGCGATTACTACGTTTTGCCTCCTCGGAGTCCCAACACCCCACAACCCACCTTCTGTCACTGTTTACCTTTAACAGCCGTTCTTGAAAAAGAAAAAGAAAAAAAAATCTATTGGCCTCCCTCTGACATGAACCTTTACTTAGGCTGAATCAGCTAATGCTGTTATCAGTTGCCATGGAGACTGTCGGAGTTAGAATGTTGCTGTGGAAACGGAGCGACTGCTCATTACCACCCACAGCAACCTTCCACACTCCCCTGAGTGTGGAAGGTTGAGCAGGACCTCACACACACACACACACACACACACACACACACACACACACACACACACACACACACACACACACACACACACAC
>CAEGAF010067385.1:0-13392 GCA_903067075.1 Micropoecilia bifurca | reverse complement strand
ATTAATATCTTCAAAGCCAAAGCAGCACAAACGAAAATTTTTGCTGCACAAACCAGCACAAACGTAGCCGAGTTGACTGACACCCATTTTGTCTAATTTGAAGAAGGTGGGGGGGCTGGTTGACCTTGGATGACCTCTAGAAACATTTCTTTATATCTTTAAAATGATAGCGGCACAAACAAAAAATTTTGCTGCACAAACGTTCGACACCAATTTTGTTTAATTTGAAGAAGGTGGGGGGGCCAACTTCACTCAGGTCCCAGACCGCAGGTTGGAACTTGGTTTGACAGGCCAAGCAGTTAATACAAAATGGTAAATCTGTGGAGAACAATTTTTTTTCTCTTTACCCAAAAAGTAAAACAAATTGACAAATTATGCAAATACTTACTAGTAAGCCCATGAAAACATTAGCTAAATGTTTCTGTAGTAAAGAAGAAAACTAACAGAACAAACAAAAATTAAAGGGGTTTACGTTTTTGAAGGTATTTCCTAATGTTATTGGTGCTATTTCCCCTAATAAAAAGCTGTCATATCATTTTCACCTTGATTGAAGTTAGAAAGCTAGTCAGATGCATTCCAATAAATATGTACAAAACACAATATTGTGTATTAAAATCACATACTGGAGCTTTAGAGTAAATGCGTTGTCATCTTTTTGTGGTGCGGGTCTCTAAGCCTGAGTTAAAGGTCTTAATAAGAGGCTTCTAAAAAGATGCAGAATGTATTTTTCTTATCCAGCTAATGAGACATGGCAGAACCTCTGAGACAGCATCAGATGACGACTTGTATGAGCTGGTTAGTGCTGAGCCAGTCAGATGACAAGAGAATGATGGAGCAACTGACACAGAAAGACACGACCACCAAGCAGCATCGGAGTGAGTCTGATTCCTCTGGGTTCTGATCACTCAGTTTTCAATAGAAATGTTCATGTTGAAGTGTTAGTTTTGTGCTTCTAACAATCAATTCAATCCAAAAATACTTCATTTTTAGTAAAAGAAATGAAACCATCATTTGATAGCTCTGCTAATCCACCCTAGTTGCTTTTGTCACTCCTCTTTAAATCTCTGGCCATTTAGTTAGAAAAACACTGGAGTCTGCAACATGATCCTGGTCCATTATAGTCGATGGAAGAGATGGATCAAACTTCCTCCTACATCCCACTGGATGTATGGAGAAACAACGACGTCAGCTTTCTGCTCCATTGTACACTAAACATCCGCCAGCTGTGCGCTACTGATCGCTAACAGCTACTGATCTTGGGCAGGATTTTGTTCACCCAACCAAAGACAACATGGTCACGACATGATATCTATATATAAGATATGGTTGGCGCAGGTTGCTGCAATTTATAGTAGCCACACATGCACAACCGCTAGAAGGAAACATTCTATCATTTTATTGGCTGAGAGGTTGCCAGGCGACTGCGCCAAAAGGCAGTTCTGTGTTTAGTAAGTGAGCAGAGAGTCCGAGCAGAGACTAAGTCTGAGCGCAAGAAGAAGTTTTGACTACAAACGTTACAAGTTTTGAGAATAAATACATAAAGTCCTGCTTTCAAAATGAAAATGTAAGAAAAATTATAGAAAAATGTTTAGAGCAAAAAGACATAAAATCCTGTTCTCACACTGAAAATGTGTGCTCTTGGATTATGGTAGAAAAATTCATCCATATACTTGCTGAGTAAGTTGCATAGCAGGAGTGTGGCTCGTGGCTCATAACTGCTTAAAAAAATTGTGGATAAAACAGGAAAGATCATGCCACCAGTTTGGCAGTATTTCAGATAGTTAAAGAATTTATCAATAATTATTGATCTCGACAATTATCAATAGACTGATATGAAACGCTTATATTGTGAAAGATTTTTAAGGTATTTCATCCAGCCCAGTAAAGCGCAATTAAGGGTAAGAATAGATTTTTGAAAGTTTTATGACAGAAATGATTTTTAATAGACAAATGTAATTAATTGCCACAGTTAATTATCTACTTTCGGAAGGATAATAACTTGAAAATAGTTAAATAGATTCTGAAGGCAGAAAACTCTCTGCTGAAGAGAACATGAGACAGGAAATGGCGTTTGCTTGTGAGTAGAATATTTGGAATATTTGTGCGGCCCATATGGCTAACATATTTCACCCAGTATGTTAGCGCATCTTGGAAGCGATGGTGTAGAAACACAGCAAATGATTGCGTTGTTACCGTTAGTCTCCAGATTCTAGAATGTCATCGGGGGATTTCATTAGCTCCGACTGTTGGCTCATGTTCTCCGCGGGATGTTTAGTGTCCATCAGCGTCTCATTGACGACCAGCTGCTGCGGCTGCTGAGGCTGTTTGACGTCCCGTTTGGATGTTGTGGGAAATCTCTGTCGCTTTGTTAAT
Source organism: Micropoecilia bifurca (assembly GCA_903067075.1). Lineage (NCBI taxonomy): Eukaryota > Metazoa > Chordata > Actinopteri > Cyprinodontiformes > Poeciliidae > Micropoecilia > Micropoecilia bifurca. The sequence continues at coordinate 11,019 of CAEGAF010067385.1, read as the reverse complement.
GGCAAAGATCTGAGTTACATCTCTGACCAGCTAAACGAAGCCGAGCTCCAGGCGAACCAATCACTCCTCACAGCCAGATAACAAAAGGAACAAACAGGAGGATTACACTAAAGCCCTCTACTCCCCAATCACCTCCACCGCTTTGTATCTGTGCGATATCAGGCAAGGTGATTCCTGCTCCAGGTTACAGTATCAGATTGAGAAAAAAGAAGAAATTACTGTTGGTGACTGTGGGATTCAGAGCCCAAATTGAAAATATGGAACAAATTCTTTAGATGCCCCAGAGCAGAGGGGAGCAGAGGTCACTCTCATCAGACTTATGGTGTCTCCATCAGAGCCGACTGGCAGCAGACTTTTCACGATGTTGAAGGCAGCAGGACGTGGAAAATATCAGATAAAAAAAAAAGTGATTAAAATGCAGGGTTTTTTTTTTTGCCTGGCCTTTTCAAAGGAGCGATGGTGTTTGCACCGTGTGGAATATGGAGCCAGAGTCCTACAAAGCGTAACCGATGGCAGCGGACGGGTTCTGAGGAAAACTGACAGCCTCTACCACAAACATAAAAGCCACCTGCTATCTCTCCCATTTTTCTCTTCCTCTCTCTGCTTTTCCACACTTCTTTTCACTCTTTGAGCTGCTCTTTATTACCCCCTCCACCAGCACCTCCAGTGTAAGTCTGATAAAAGCAGCCAGACCTGTAACTCAGGCTTCCACCCTACGCTCTCGTATGAATTCAGGGTGTCCAGGCCATCCACTAATCTCTTAATGCATGTTCCCTCAACCTTGGTGGGATCGTGGGAGAAATAGATGGAGCCTTATCACTTTTTATAGATTTATGGAGAATGTCTGTACACTGGGCATGTACGGTTTTTTTCATTTGGTTTTCACACCAGTGTGTATCTACTAATACAATATTCACTTTTGTTCATGTGTTTATTCTCAAATGTGTTGAGTAAGGTTATCAGAGATAGCGATATCTTTATGGGTTCATATCATTCTCTAATTACTATATCAATCATTTTGACTTCAAGCTGGAACAGATTTTTTTTTAATTTTTGTTTTCTGTAACCTTGAGGAATTCTCTTTTCTGTCCTTCTTTGCTTCAGCTACTGTAAATCTCGATGTGAAGCTTTATGTTTTCAGTTGTGATGCATATATAATGTTTCATAAACACCAGAAAGGCACATGTATCGATCTTTTTCATCATGGAGACACATGATGGAAATTGAGATTTACAGAATTAAACCCCAATTCTGTAGCTTTTAGGACGAGTTTAGCCTGGTAACAACCAGCCCCTTGTTCTACGCTTCACTTCATTCGGAAGGTCTATTGACAGTTTCCTTCTCTGAAAAAGACTTTGTGTGCAACTTCCTTCTTCACAAAATATGAACAAGAAAATGGAGTGGCATTGATTTAGTGGCTGTAGGATTTCTGTTTTGTCTTTGGTAAAAGACTACAAGCCATTTCTCCAGCTAGTGCTAGAAAAAGAAACGGCTGTTTAATTTATAGATGTTAATTAATAGTTGTCATTATGAAATTAAGTTTGAAATTATGACTGAAAAAGGATTATTAGTTCTACATCTATAACGGTGGTCAGGTTAAACGACATATTTCCAACATGTCAGCCAAATTGGATTGTTTTTTTTTCTCTTTAGCCTTTTAAGCTATCACAACACCCTTTTTCATAAAGTCCTATCGTTTACATCCAAGATGTCTTTTTTAAAGGGGTGGTATGTAAAATCCACTTTTTTGAGCTTGACATTATGGTATAATATTATTTGCTCATCATAAACATACCTGGAGTGTTGCCTTGATTCTTGAGTCCTTAAATCTCCATGGCGACCATTCAGCTGCGCAAAACGCCTGGGTGGGCGTAGCCCCGCCTGTGAAATGCAGCTTATTTTTAGACCTTCTTCCAGCTTCTGTCTGACTGAGCAGGCCTCCCTCGTCATTCTGTCACTCGACTCCTTCAGACTAGCCAGCAGGAGTTAGCAAACACCTGGTAGAACTGAACAACTGAACTCATTGCAGGAGCTGCTTCTCAGTGCAACACTGTTTAAAACGTTGTTAAAGGGTTAATAGAGGAGCCATGTTATGATGACTTTCTGAAGTTTCAGAAAGAGCAGGAGTTTTTAAAGAGACAGAGGCACAATTTCAAGATGGTAAATCATGAAGTCAAATTTATCTTAAGTCGTATTTGATATACATATATAGCATTTTTATAACAATGGTAATAATGAAGGCAACATAGTCTCTGGACTGTGCTATAAAATGGCTCTATGTGGCAGGAAAACATGTAATACTGCCCCTTTAAGATGACAGGATATGAAAAGGTCTCTCTTCTGGTTCCAAATCCCAATATGATTGGATGAATAAGTTGTCTAGCTGCATTTACTCTTCTCTTCATATATTTGATGGTCTGGGCATTATAACAGCAATACAGAAAACTCTAACCTCAGAAAATTCAACCCATGAACTTCATAAAAAAATATTGGAGGGCATTTGCCCCCCAAACACAGAACTACTCTAGCAAGCAGCACTTGGACAGAAAACCATGAAACAATCTTGTATGACTGAATAGCTTTCTTACCTTGACAATTTGTCAATGCTGTTTGCAAAAACAGCCTCTGCCACTGGTGAGGAAATCATCAAGTGTTTATCTGGCTCATCGGATTGTGGCGATTAAGTCAGGAAAGTGGGAGATGTTGTTCACTCCCTCCACCACTGGGTGGCCCCACACACAGATCGTCACTTTCACCAGTGTGCATCGTATTTACCAGACAGTTCATTAAAGATGTTTGCATATGGTAAGAATAGCGGTGCATTGTGAATGTGATGTGAATGCCTCCTCCCCACTCCCACTCATCTCCATGCAGTGTTTTTCACAGGGACAGTTGGAGACTTGCCCTCCAAGACTAAGTCGCTTCTGCTCTCGCAGTTGAAGAAAAAGTAATTTAAGCACCCCCCCCCCCCCCACAGGAGCCCTGGCACATCAAAGCAGCTGCAGAGGCCTATAAGCCAATAGACTGCGCCGGTTTTACTCCTGCAAAGCTTGTGAGGCAGAGAAAAAATGTCAGTGTTGTCCAAGAGTACAGAAAGATCTCAAAGGACAGTAGCTGCTTGTTATCACAGGATATTTCAGGCAGGTTGACATCACATCCGTGCTTTGGGGAGCAGCAGGGACGGCTCAGCTTAGGGAGGAAGCACATAGTGGTCAGAGAGGCTGGGTGAAGTGCATTATTTTTCTCTTCATATCCAGAATGTCTATGAACTTCACTTTATCACTTTACCTTTTGACCAACTTGATTTTTTTTCTATTTCCCTAAAGGTATGGGCTGATAGAAGAAAAAGTCTCAAGTCCTAATATCCACTATCACTTTGTTGTGATAGTGTTCCATAAGTTTACACATGATGTAGTTTTTTAATGTGTTAGCAACAATGTACTGCAAAACTGTGAAGTCAAATTTCCAAGTCATGCCACGAATACTCAGACTTCAAACATAGCTGTGCTTCTAAACCATGCCACCGTACTACAGGTTGAAGATTTACTGTTGTTTCCTTCTGGAAGGTGAACCTCAGCATCTCTCTTAATTCCTCTGGTGTTTTCACACCTCATAGTCTGTTAGACTCAGTTCGACTGGAGACCAAAGTTACAACATTTCCATTTCCAGCTGCTGTGGTTGTATTTTACACAAACCATTTGAAAAACCTGTTCCCCCCAACTGTGGGGGCACTGCACCAAAACAACCTCTGAAGAAGACACTGAGCACAACTTCCCTCTTTGCAAATATAAACAAAGATGGAGTAGTGTCAGATTTTAGCGGTTGGAGGATTTCTAGTTTGTCTTTGGCAAAAGATCACGAGCCGTTTCTTCTATGATTGCAAGTACATTTGCTTTGGTTGTAATGTGGAGAATGCTTTTGGCTTTTAGCATTCTAATATTAATTTGAACCACTCCAAAGTTCACTTCCCTCAAACCCAGACCAAGTTTTTTAGGTGGACCAGAGTTCACTTTTTTGGTTCACATCAGAGTTCCATTCAAACCTCCACAAACACTCATTTGTCTTTCCAGACAAATGAACTGAAGTCTTAGTCTGTTATTTAGCACCGTCCATCTTTCCATCAACTAACCAGCATGTCTGCCCTTTCTGATAAACACCCATTGACAGAAGTACACTAGCAAAAGCAAGGTTGAGTTTCTTTCCAACTTAGTCCTTAACAGCTGCTCTCAGACTTTAAAGTGTGAAAAGATTATGGTTTGCTTTCAACACCCAATCTTCTGATCAACAATGTAAAATTATTACTTTCAATCCAGGATCTGTCACGACAGGTTTAGTGGATCCACAGCACTGACAGCCACTTCTGCTTTGTGTAATAAAAATGATCATGATGAGAAAACATTTACAGAATTTGAACGAGACGTTGAACATTGGCAAAAACCAACGAAGGAGTGGAGATTGACAAAGTACATGGAAACAGTCATAGAACAGCAGAATCTGCCACTTTCTGGAGAAGAACCAGAAACTTACAAAACAGGAGAATCAGGTGAGTGGCGTGAATGTGATGACCCAACAGGGGGATGTATGAGCTGTTACTGATGCGGGTGAGTGTTGAGAAGACCTCTGGATCTAAGCTGGCAGCGATCGCCTCAGTGTCCGATCAGAACAACTATTAGCTTAGCTTACGTGGATGCGGAACAGATGTGGATGTGGAATGAATCATGAAGAGTCCCGTTGAATTTTTACTCTTTATGTATCTTTGCCGCGAGAATATACATGAAGCAGGTATACAAGTGTACAAGTATGTGGTTCTGTAAACAAACAGAATAATACGAACCAATTAGAACCACAGTTACAACCGAAACATAAAGCAAAGCTGTACATACACTCTACAGCTAAATAAATTGGCACATTACCTCTCAACAGAAACATAACAGCATGAATAATAACATAAAACTTACAGGTTTATGAACGCACACGGTCATTCAGCTGCTTCTGTCCAGCCGTTTTTTCTCTCTGTGGGGTTAGCGAGCTGCACACCTGTGTTGCGTTCAGGGTGCATAGGAAATCTCCTACACAACCATACCCTTTTCTACAGTAAGTAACAGGGAAAGCAGGTTGATTAACAGAGAAGGAACTGAACTGGGAATGAATAAATAAACCAAAAGAGAAAACGCCAGACAGTGATCCAAGAAATAAAACTCAAATAAACATAAAAAAAGAACACAAGAGTAAATCTAAGGCACGAAACTCAAAGGAATAAACTGATCTGGCAACACCAAAAAAAACAATAAACACAGAGAAATGAACAGAATATTACCAGATCTTTATTTGAACCTTAGTAACCCATAAGAGAAAATGAAATTCACACAAACAGAAATCTAAACACTCAGGAGTGTTGAGTCATTTCCTTGAGAGATGTGATGCCTCCAGTTACAGCCACAAAATGTGGTAACATTCACTTTCACCACAAACAAGTTCACCTCACTTATATTTGAGTTTCTTTAAATCTAGGATTTAATTTACAGAATAACTGGTTTTGTTTAGAAGGCAACACATCACATTGTATTCTAGAATAAATGCACACATTTTAGTTTACATTGTTGTGTTTTGCTTAACCTAACCTTTGTTTTTTGAGTTTCCTGGTTGCTCCAATCCTTCAGGAGAGCAGAGAGGTGGAGTAAACCAGCTCAGACTGCTAATTGGTTCATACCACTACTCATCATCCGGAGGGGGGGATGGGATTTTTCTATGTTGTTTCAGTTTGGATTTTGGTTTTTGTGTATTTTCCCCTTGGTGTTTTGTATGATCAGCCAGTATTTAAGTTTCCCCTTGTGTCTTAGTTTGTTAGGTCTGTTTGTTTGAGTTAGTCTGAGTTGATGTTTGTTACTTTGACCTCCTTTATGGGCCCAATTTTTGTCATTTTTTCTATTATTTATCCAAGTTTTGTTTGGGTTAAATAAAAAACAATATTTTTGACTTTAAACCTGTGCCTGGCTGTTCCTTAACTGCTTGGTCCATCACAAGAGAAATGACTTGACACATCACCTGCTAATAGATCTTTTTGGAGATATTTTTAACTATTGCTTTGACTAGAAAACAGCAAACACATATTTTGTGTTAAAACAAGACAACTTGTCAGAAAGAAGGAATGAAAGTCAAGAAAACAGTGGAAGGTGAGAAAGGATAAGGGGAAGGAGGCGAGATGACTTTACTTCTTACAGTGGTGCAGGGAAGGCTGCCAGACTGGGACCTTTGTGTGTTTTTGAGGCGCGGGGTGTGTGTGCTGATATTGGTTCTGCATGTCAGAATGTAAGCATTATCGCCATCTCTCTGGTTTAAGCATTCCCTCGGCTGCCATTTGGCCCTAATAACTGTGTCAGGATGATTAATGGCCGGAGACCAGACTGTGATTGCACTCTCCCTCAACTGGGGTCCTCAGGCAACTACACTACCCACGATACCTGCTGTCTGGCCCGGCTGTGTCTCTCAGCAGGCCAACACCGGCTGGTGTTAGGTTTTATTTGAGGTTAGAGTGAACATTGGATGATCTGAACACAATCTAAGAGTGCCTTGAAGAAGTCAGATTAGCTGAAGGTTGAGCATTAGCTGATGAACAGGTGGGTTGCTCACCAGCTGGAGCCGCTTTACCGTGTCAATGAGAGAATCTTCCTCAGTGTGGATGGAGTGTCAGCATGGAGTAGCATGAGATGAAATGGTGCTTTTACTGGGTCATTAGCTGCACTTCCATTGACCAAAAAATTATGCAAATTAAAATTAGGAAAATAAACTGTGAAGAAGTTAGAAAGAGGAGGATGATTGCTGATTTGTTTTTTGGTTTGTGTCCAGCTGTCTCCACCAGAGCTCTCAGCATCACAGTTCATAAAATGTTGTGTCGTTCCAACATGTTGAATCCATAACTCGTCTGTAAAATCACCAACTACAATTTACCCAAAACAGTACACAGGTAACCTCTCCCAAGTAGGCGGGGCTTATTGCTCCAACGCCTGGATAAAACAGTGAGGTCTCCTCTGATTGGCTGATAGATGACTAGGGCTCGCACCATGATGAATTATGAATATATCTCATGCCATGACTTTAATGATGTGAATAAGCTTATTCACGTGTGATTTTAATTTCATTTCTTATTTCATGGAAAAAACAGAATTGCTCAATTTTTTCAATATTAGCCGAATATAGATGAAGATTTGTGCACGTCTGTAGACTAAGCATATCTACTGGTGCAACATTTGAGCAGCTCTTACAGTAAACTCACTAGCAGAGCCAAAGTCGGTCGTAACCCAAGGAATATTCCGTTTTTTGGGGGGTTAGGGAAGCATAGGGTGTTCATATGTTTTGACATATCTGAATAATCCCTGGAAATGAAACACCAAATTTATTCTAGATTTACTTTATAAACAAAAATAAATAAACAAAAATGTTTTACATGAGAAACTAGCATGCCTATTCCATATGATGTCACCTGAGGTTCTTCATTTTGCACAAATACATTGGGGAGAACAAGTATTTGATACACTGTTGATTTTTCAGGTTTTCCCACTTGCAAAGCATGTTGATGACTATAATTTTTATCATAGGTTCTCTTCAACTGTGAGTGATGGAATCTAAAACAAAAATCCAGAAAAATACAATGTATGATTTTTAAATGATTAAACCTACTAAACTGTATATTAAACATGAGTTGTGTTAGTTGTCCTTAGACTCTTCTGCTGCTAGTTGTTGGATACAGACAGATTCTATAAAATATAAATGTTTCCCATCAATATTGGAGATCATTTAAACTTCCTCATGTGGCACTTTCTCATGTAAAAAGAGCAACTCTTTGGAGGTTTGAGGTTTTACATAAGCAAAACTTTGGCGGATAAAAACATCCCAACTCAGCTCCAGCTTCGTATTAGTTTGAAAGCACCAACTTATTTTTCCTCTATCTAACACCAAGTGCCCTTCTTGTCCAGGGCGAGTCTGCTGTGCTGCAGAAATAGACAAAGCCGCTGATACGTCTGCAAACCTCGTTCTGAGATGAAAGTCCAATCTGACACCCGGTGCAGGTCTGAGGACAGAAAGTGATAGAGGCAAAGGCGGAGAGCAGGTAGCAGCGCAGAGACACCAAATTCAAACAAATAGCCTGACAGGAACTAACAGATATTCTGAGAAGCATCCTTGAACCTGTCAGCGTTGGCACTTGGGCTCTGTACTGGGGTTTAAAAATAGGAAGATGGCAGGCAATCTTCAACAGCTGAAAACTAACATGACATTTCTATCCTAAGAGTGTTCCAGTTGAAGCCCGACCAGCTTGTTTAGCTCTGTCTCACAGGTGAAAATGCTCTGATATCTGTTATATGTGAAATATGCATAGCTAAAGCTGCTTGGCAAGGTCATCTCTTTTTTTTTTTTATTAGTGCTGTAAACTTTCAAATCTCCTTTTACAGGCTCATGCTGCAGTAAGTAGAAGATGTCAGTTGTAATCACTTTCTCTTTTTCCCTCCAGGGTCCTTCATGATGGTCAATTCCTCTCAGCGTTTGGGAGGCCAGCGATCACAGCTGTACCTGCTGCCCCTGAGTGAGAACGACACGCACTGCGTCCAGTTCAGCTACTTCCTGTACAGCCGTGACGGCCACAGCCCTGGGGCCCTACAGGTCTACATCCGGGTCAACGGCGGCCCCAAGGGCAGCGCCGTGTGGAATATCTCCGGCTCCCAGGGGCGACAGTGGCACCAGGTGGAGCTGGCAGTCAGTACCTTCTGGCCCAGCGATTACCAGGTTAGACAAATACATGGAAAACCAACCCAAAGGTAAACCAGGTTGGGCTTTGTTAATGTCTGAAGATTGGGTCAGGATTCTTTTTATACTGTGTTGAAAGGCTGCAAGGAAGTCAAAGTAATTTAGCATCTAAAGTGTCTTTAGAAGTTTGTTTTCTAGTTTTCAGAATGTTAACAGTTTAGTAGCAAAACACTTCATCCTTTTTTTCTTTCATTTTTCATGTATACATTTAAGATTTTGTTGTCTATGTTGACAACTTGAGAGATAAAACCAATGAGCCAACAGCTGACTGTAGACACGTTAACGTGTCTGCAGTCAAAGGTTCAGTTTAAAGTGATGTGTGGATTATGACTGTGAATCCTCAGTTGGAAATGAACTCCCTCTACACCTGCAGCCAGACTTTGGAAAAACTGAAAAGGCTGATGGGTGGGATACCAGCTCTGCTCAGTCACTGTCTAAGCTCAACCACTTTCAAACCATAAACACCCGTCTGACTCCAAATTTTAGTAAAATACACCTGTCGTTTTGGCATGTTTTCATCTTTACTAATCCATATGTAATGTGTGGATTCATGTCTTCAGATTGTGTGGGTACAGAGGCCATCATTCCATTTTCTTTCACACAGCACCCAGTATTTGCCTCTGTTCTGCCAATGCATTTATGTAACTCTGCCAGCAAAACCTGCTGGTAATTATAGATTTTTCTCTCAAATCCAAGCAAACAGCCCACTTGCCAGCAGATATGGACCATATTTGTCCACAGATAATAAAAAAATGCTTCAGTGTGATGCTCAAAAAAGAAGCAAAAGCCTCTAATTATATTATTACATTTAGAAAAAACGGGAAAAAGTATTTGCCTCCCTTGTCACATTTAAATATTTCAGATCATGAAATTAATTTTAACATTCAACAAAGATAATATGAGTACATACAAATCAGCTGTTTTCAAATGAGGGAAACGTTATCCAAATAAACCCCATAGGAAAATATAATTAATCCTTGTTTTTTTAAGCTGGAGCCACTCAGAGGTCGACTTGCTCCTGTCCATTGGATGATTTTTCATCATGAATTTATGGATGAACATGTTTTAAAAAGTTCCACTCCTCTCTCAACACACAACTCACAAAATGCTTTCCTTACACTCGTATCAATGTGCTTTTAACAAACACGCCTGTTTGTGTCGTTTTTGATCAGCAGTAACATTTTCTTCCTTCTCTGAAGCCTCAGTGCTTTGGATGCTGTTGGATCTTTCCTGATTTACTGTCTATGAGAAAGTCAGTCAGAGTGATTTTGATTTGTAAGGCGGTTTGTAGTCAACCTCATGTACTTCATGGCCGAGAAATAAAAATATTTATTTGATATTTAGAAAACATGTAAGGAAAATCTTTCCATCTGTCTTCCCTTTCTGTTTCTTTTTATTTCTCTCTCTTTCCTTTCCCACTTTGCTTTCTTTCTTCCTTCTTTCTTTCTTTCTTCCGCAATGCATGCTGGGAGTTGGTGGAGGAGCGTGTGGTGAGAGGGTTGAGAGATTGGGAATTTCTAGCTTGTTTGTTCTACTTTTGTTGGGTTTTCTATGGGTTTTGTTCTTTAAAATAGTATCATTGTAGAGTTAGGTTGAGTGTAATTGGTTACATTTCTGTGTGTAACACCGGCATCTTTGCCTTTTGGCAAAATGCCGGAAATGGATTTGACCAAACTTACGAGACAACATGGTTTGAAGATCGTAGCCATCAGTCCCACTATGACAGTAGAGGATTGTAGTTTGGTGGTGGGAGAAGCTGTAGGTTATAGCAGCATTAAATCTGCTGCTCGGATGAACAGCTGTGGTCATTTTGGTTGACAGGCAAACAAAGTGATTGAGTTAGGCATTATTGTGAATGATGTTTTTTTGCCCGTTTCCCCATTGAGTACCGGCTAAAAAAGTTACGACTGGAAATATTCCCCCGTTCATTAGTGATGAATTGTCACGGCATGGAAAAATTGTTTCTGCGATCAGGAAAATGCCGTCGGGCTGTAAATCTCCGGAGTTAAAACACGTTGTTTCTCACAGAAGACAAGTCCTAATGATTCTGAATAAAAAGAATGAAGATCTTAACTTAGTGCTTAATGTGCGAGTGGATGAGTTTGATTATCTATTTATGTAAACTCGGGCACTTTGGTGTGTTTTGGTCACTTGGTTCAGGTGTCCTGGGAAAAAACAATCACCGGAAAATGAGGCACGAAGTCAAGATAAAGAAGGTGA